>VMKM01001357.1:0-150690 GCA_008360985.2 Macquaria ambigua
GAGCCCTGAGCCACCTGAGCCAGCCACCTGACTCACCTTATGCTGCTATAGGCCTAGACTGCCGGGAGACTTCCCATGATGCACTGAGCTCCTCCTCTCCCTCTCCATCTGTACGCACTCTTATTTCATTAATGTTTGTTACTAACTCGACTGCTTCCCTTTCCCGTAGTTGCTCTCTCTCTCTCTCCTTCTGTTGCTTTCTGCAGGTATTTCTGCCTCCGGAGCTGTAGAGTCTGGATCTATGGTTGCAGGCCACCTGCTGCCCCCGTGTTCCTGCTCTACACCCACTGCTGCCATTACTGTTATTGCTCTTATTATTAGTATTACTATTATTATATTGCTATTAGTATATATAACATCAATACCATTACCACAACTATTACTTTACATCTCTATGTTGTATTCCCTTTCCTCCTGCTCTCTCTCTCCCTCTCCCACTCTCTCCCTCTCTCTCTTTCTCTCCCTCTCAACCCAACCGGTCGAGACAGATGACCACCCACCCAGAGCCTGGTTCTGCTCGAGGTTTCTACCTGTTAAAAGGGAGTTTTTCTTGCCACTGTCGCCTAGTGCTTGTTCATGGTGGGAACTGTTGGGTCTCTGTAAATATAAAGAGTCGGTCTAGACCTGCTCTATATGAAAAAGTGCCCTGAGATAACCTTGTTATGATATGGCGCTATATAAATAAAACTGAATTGAACTGAATTGAATTGCCCTATGGAATTTGCACCAAAGGTGTGCACAGAGGAGTTTCATTTATTTGTAATTCCTGCATAGCACATCTAAGTGGTAGGTTAATGGCTGCTATTCACATGATGTTCACATGAATATGAACCAGCAAAGGTCAAAGCGAGTGATCCTAGAAATTGTAAAACACAAATGAGATTACTAACCCATGTAAACATTACATCAATGCTCCAGGGGATATACATAATTGTACATACTGAAGAACAGTAGTTATGAATTTCATTGTGAACCTTTATCTATGTGTTACTCACTCAATGTATACATGTCTATAAACCCATGTACATATAACATATGGAGGATATTCTTGGTCATAATTCAAATTAAAAGTCCAAATAGAAAATTAAGAGAGATCAAATTAAAAAGATTATTATTTTACTACACTACTAGGAATAATCAGGCCATAATTAAAATTAAAAGTCCAAATAGAAAATTGAAAAAGCAAATTGAAAATGTAAAATGATAATGAAAAAAATTCAATTTAAAATGCAAAAGCTTAAATGGAAACGCTCATGTTAAGGTTTGCCGTACAGGCAGCAGGGAGAGGACCCAAGTGCAGACAGGCAGGGAGGCTGAAGCAGTTCAAAGATTTATTTAACACAAGATTAACTTACACGGAGATCCACTGGACAGAAACAAAGGCAAAACAGCGCAGGCAAGAAGGACACAAGGAACTCAAGGAACCAGGGAAGCTGAAACTCATTGAAACTGAGACACATGGAATTAGACAACTAACAACAATGAACCAACAAGGAACAAAGACAGGGGACCGGTATATATAGGGGAGGAGACAACGAGGGAAGCAGACAGGTGGGTAACGAGACACAGGTGATACCAATAAAACACACAAGCAAAACACAAACAACTCAAAATGGAAAATGGAAAAGCTTAAATGGGAAAAAAAACTAAATTAAAAGCCTAAATGGAAAAAAACTAAATTATTATTTCTTTTGCATTTGCACTTTACCATTTGGCTCTTCAAGTTGTATGTAAATGAGGAGGCGTGGCCCAAAGGCTGGAGGGAGGGTCTGAAACGGCTGGAGCGCAGAGGTACCTTATGGACAGCAGGTGGAGCTGGCTGCTAAAGAGCAGCCAGCTCCACCTACAGTAAGCAGGGCCAAGTACAGTAAGCAGGGCCGAAGGGAGTACTGTAATTTATAAAGCAATGGCTTCATTTTGATGAAAGCATTCTAACATTTCTGTCCATGCGGCCTCACACACAAAGTCACCTGTGAAAAGAGTGTTAACAACTCCACTGTGATCTGACGGCGAGAAAGCAGTGGACCGTGCAGCAGGTAATAGGCTAACATTAGCAACTAGCTATATCAGCTGTTATTTGCATGACTAAGGTTACGTTGATACCATGGCCACTTGCAAACAATAAACAGGCAGTGGAAAGTCACAGAAATATGCTTTGAGAAAAAAAATCGTCTTTACTCATGGATATGCCAGAATGGATTGTAAACTAACGTTACAGCACATATCTACACTGAAATGTCCCGGCTAGTTCAGTGTTACGCAAGTAGCTAACGTTAATCACAACAGGTTTTAGTTGACTGTTCATGGTTTGCTAACTTACACTTTGTTTCATATTGTGAGCATCGATAAAGAATGGTAGATTAAACTGTTGACAGGGGTCCCGCCGGTTTTTGGATCCCACTGTTCACACATGGTAGAGTGGCTACAGGTTCTGTACAAGTCACAGCATTACCAGTGCAGTATACTGTAGGGAATGAACAATTTAACTACAAGATTTACAGCGTAGACTACTGCAGGTTATTCTTTAGCCAGACTATTTGTGTAGTTGTCCCTAATGTATGAAGGAGTTTTCTACTTCATTGAACTGACCATTAATATGTTTATGTTTGATGCTAGCATCACCGGCTGGGCTGACTTGGCTGCTGTCAGCTGATAGTCCCTTGAGGTCTGTTTCTAATTCAACAACTGATCATGATGATGCTCAGATTACAACAAAATGTGCAAGCTTTTCTAAATCAGGAGGAGGGTAACATACTGAAATCTGGCATAGTGGAAACGGTTAAACAGTGCCCTCTGTGGTTCCTTCCTCCTGTTTGACTTCAGGTGACTAGCAACACAACACTGAACTACAGTGCTGTGGTTGATTAATCTTTCCACACAAGACAGATTATGTTAAATTAGTGACCCAATGGACTTTTAATTTGAATTATGACCATGAATATCCTCCATAATAACAGGCATATCTACATTCACACATAAACACATGTACCAAAACATATTGGACATACATAATAAATGCATGTATGAAAAAGTGCATACATGATAAAATAAAAAGTAATACACAAAAAAGGATATATATATAGAGTACATATGTTACATAAATATACCATCTGTCCATGTGTCTGTGAGACCCCCAACTTTAGGACAATTTAGCAGGAAAATGATCCAATACATGCAGACAAGATCCAAAACTTTTTTTCCAGGACTTTATAGTTAAATGTTCTCAGCTGGACAAGCCAGTCATGTGACCTTAATCTAACTGAGCATGTGTTTCCCTGCTGGAGACCACACTGAAGGCAGAGCGACCCCGAAACAACAAGTAAAGCTAGCCACACACAAGCCTGGCAGAGCATCACCAGGGAAGACACCAAGAGTGTGCAGTTGTCTGTGGGTCTAGACAGCCACTGACCACTGTATTTGACTCCAAATATAAAATATGATGAAAAAACACACACATTTGACAAAGTATGGCCTCATAAATTTGTTATGGCTAACATGTTAGCAAACTATTACCCATTTACATCCAGCAGACCTGGAGCAATATTAGCATTATTTGGAGTTGTGTTTCTGGTGACCTGACCAATGTAAGTCCAATGGATATTCACTCTCCTTTTAGTTCTGTTTTGGTCTACACCAGTTCTTGAGTGAAATGTCTAGCTCTTCAGCTGCTAAATACACCACTATGTTCACCAGCTAGTCTCTAATTTGTTTGTCTGTTGGTTTTGGTGCTGAGCAGGTAGTGCAGGTTTATCACTGTATTTTTCACTGTAAACCGCTGCCTGTTGGTGCTCGAGATGAGGTTGATGAGAGCAGTGAGAGTGAGCCAAAACAGTAAATTTCTGGGTTGTAAAACCAAAACAATGGGCTGAAAGATAACGGTCCATTGAGGGCAACTGCAGAGTTCACTGTGGGTATGTCACAATGAGCCACTCCTTTACACATTACCCATAGTCATTTGACCCATTGTTTATATACACATATGAATTAGTGCAGCTTTAAGTTTATTGTAACTTGTCAAATTACTTTGTCTTCGGAAAATTGTGGGACTATTCCTACACAAATGATCTAATGTGAATATAAATACCATAAAATTAAAGCTGAGAGTCAGCACTTTAAATGATAAGGTGGGTGTTATTCTATATTTTTCTTATTGTAAACAAATCCCATGAAAAGTCAGAAACCAACAATGTGTCTTTCTCTCAATACTTTCCAACTTGCCTTACCTGTCTTTGGCACTCAGTGCCCATTCATTAATCTTTAAAAACACACAAAAAACACATCTATAGAGTATAACAGCTGGACACTGTAGTTTTTAGCTAACATTACTAAAGCAGGAGGAAATAGTGCATTTGTTGGGGACTATTTTCAGTGGTGGATTAATACACATTTGGTGCTCTAGTGAGTATTTGGGGCAGCAGGACAGTGTATGTGAGATTGAGTCAAAATAAACTACAGTGTGTGTTCATGGTAATGAAGGAACATGTCACCCAGTACAACAGTGTGGCTCATTGATGTGTTTTTAATTTTTAATAATATGGAGAATAATAGAGCTCTTTGGCACAGATGTATAAGATATATCATACTTTACATACACACATAATACTTGTTAGATGGATCAGTTCAGTGTTGGTTTTGGTCTTTTTATGAGATTTGTTAACAATTAGAAAAAAATATAAAATATTATCAGACTTCCCCCATCCTTTAAACCCAAATGCACAGAGCCAGCAAAAATGTATCACTGCCCTGCTGCTTATCATGTATGTTATGTATAGATACATGGCAACCTTTTATCTATAAAAACATCCTGCAGCACAGCAAAGCATAAAAATATTTCCATGTATAAATCAGCAGAGTATTTGTGGAAACATACAATTTTATCCAAGCAGCTTTGACAGGTCACAGAATGATGAAACTAAACCACACAGCTATGTCAACCTTAAACTTCAGATAAGAACGGTGATATTCCATACCCAATTCCCACTGGCTGTTTGATGAAACTGTCTATTTGAAAAGCAAAGCCCTGAGGTCAGATACAAGGCAACAGACGGATGGCTAAACTGCAGAAAGCCTTAAAACAGACGGCACACACACACACACACACACACACACATGCACATCCAGTATCCCCTGCAGGCTAACTAAGTGGTCTTTCTTCCTATCTAGGGGCTCTCTATCCCTGCTGTTTCACCCCTCTGGCATGTAACCACCCACCCACCCACACTCCAAATGGATCAGATTTAAGATCAGCCATTTCCAAAGTCAACAGATGTGAACCAATTGAGGATGGATTGCAGACACTCCTGCTCTTTCACATGTGTAATGCAATAAGAGTGACAGGGCTGCACACAGGGGGATAGATGGGCACATTACTAGATTTTTTTATTGGTAATCTGCACCTACACACTTTTCCATTAGTCGCAATTGTTTTTTCACCCCACTTGTGGCATAACTGTCAATTTTATCTCAAAATAATTCCCCTTTCATGGTTTGAAAATGACATTTTAGTCTTTGAAAATGATTGCTAGAATGAACATGTTCACTGCAGCATAAGCACTGGAATCTCCTCATAAAAAAGAGCCATCAGGGAGCTTTTAAAAGCTAAAATTAAAATATGTAAAGTAGTAGAGTCAAAAGGGATTAATCTTGACTGTGATTATGGTCAGTATTTTTGATTCTTTAAAGCAGGGGTTCTCAAACGTATTACTCAAAGGTCTGCATCTGCTTTTTATTCAAGGTCCCCCCCCCCACAAAGTATGGGCTGGGTCCAGGTTGACTTTTTTACCTTTAAGAGAATAAAAACTGTTGACATCAATATCTGTTGATTATATAGAATTTTTCTTCATTTGGTTGAACTAACCCTTTAATTAATCACTATGAAATATGCACATCATGTAATATTGGAGCACTAATTTGGGGTTTTACCTCAAAGAGGAAAGTTCATTGCACAGGAATTTAAGATGACCCAAGCAAATAGATGAAACACAACCAACTTAAGAAAAGATCTTCACCACTTTGGCAACACATACATCACATTTACATAAAACATTTAAAAAACACTGCAAATAAGTACAAAACAGCAATTAAAGATCCCCTTTTTTAAGACTCTACTTTTTGTCTTAAAAAAAAGTTTTTGTACTTTGCTTTGTTACCCAGTTAAAAATTCTTAAATATTTTTCATTTCACACTTGTGTAAATTGCATACCAGACCACAATTGCTCAAATACGAAATGAGTTACATGACAATTAAAGATTCCAAGGGCCACTGAACAAAAACGTGATGACCACGCCAGTAATTAGTAAAAGACTAACGCAAGTTGTATACCCAATATCTCCACTTATATTCAAATCGTGCAATCAGAATGTTATAAAATAGAATGAACTAAAATTAACATTGGTCAGAAATATTTAGTATTTAGAGATGGCCTGCATTATTCATTTTGGTCTTTTCATGGGATTTGTTGACAATAACAAAACAGCCTTATCCTTTTACGTTGGATGTAAAGGATTCGGTTTTAGTTTCATGCAATGCATGCCAACACAGCAAATAAATGTAATGTAAAAGTTAATCTGAGGCACATGTCCACTCATGTAGGTGTTGAGCAGCTGCTGTGTTTAAATTTACAAGAGGAAAACACTGCAGCCAAAAATATATCTACACTGCATGGTGTACAGCAGAAGTTCATTACTGACATCTATTGAAGGCCTTTATCTGTGTTATCGTCTCTGTCTCTCCTGATGCTTCCTTGTGGTTTAATTCCACAGCATTACCATTTTAACAGATTCCATCCCTACTGTACTTGACTCCAAGGTCAAGGTCTAATTAAAAAAACGTTTAAAATGAATCACAGACTGAAACATTGATCACATCAGCGTTAACATAAATGGGCCTGAAAGTGCCTGCTAATGGATTTGATCCATATGGTGCTAAACCCCTGAGGGCCTTGAGGGGAAAGGGAATGTTTATGTGTAGGGTGGGGGATGGGTAGAGGGTGGGGGATGAGTAGAGGGCGGAGGGTGGGGTGGTGCTCTCTTAAAGCTCCCATTGACCTGACCCATAGTGGAAGAAAGAACCACAGTGTCCAAGCAGGCAGACAACATGTGAGGATGGCTGTTCAGCAGCTAGAGAGTGAATCTGTAGCACCAACACGACAATGTTCTGGGTCAGTTTGACATACTGGAAGGAAGAGAAAGACCTGAAGCTGAGACAGTTGTAGATTTCTGCCTTAATTACCACATTACCCTCAGAATGCCTCCATCATCATGGTCTAGGAAGGCCCAGCAGGCATTTGTTTGGGAGATAATTAGGCTGTACAACAGACGACTGAGGCTGGCACCGTTTCTCTTCACCCTCTACACTGCAGACTTCACCCATAATACACCTACCTGTCACCTGCAGAAGTTTTCTGACGACTCTGCCATTGTCGGCCTTATCTCTGATGAGGATGACAGAGAGTACAGAGAAACTACGCAGGACTTTGCCCTCTGGTGTCGGAGGAACCACCTCCAACTCAACACAGGGAAGACCAGGGAGATGGTGGTTGACTTCAGGAGGCGCCAACATTCTCCCCCCACACCAGTGAAGATCCAGGGAACGGACATTGAGATTGTAAAATCTTACAAGTACCTGGGAGTTCACCTGAACAATAAACTGGACTGGACAGATAATTCTGCTGCTCTGTATAAGAAGGGACAGAGCAGACTCTATTTGCTGAGGAGACTGCGGTCTTTTGGAGTGCAGGGGCACTCCTGAAGACCTTCTTTGACTCCGTGGTGGCATCAGCCATTTTTTATGGAGTGGTCTGCTGGGGCAGCAG
This sequence comes from Macquaria ambigua, assembly GCA_008360985.2. Taxonomy (NCBI): domain Eukaryota; kingdom Metazoa; phylum Chordata; class Actinopteri; order Centrarchiformes; family Percichthyidae; genus Macquaria; species Macquaria ambigua. The sequence goes on from VMKM01001357.1 coordinate 7,815, forward strand.
CATCTCGACTGCCGACAGGAAGAGACTCGACAAACTGGTAAAGAAGGCCAGCTCTGTCTTGGGGAGCCCTCTGGACACGGTAGAGGAGGTGGGAGTCAGGAGAATGATGGACAAGCTGTCATCCCTGCTGGACAACACGTCCCACCGCCTCCAGGACACTCTGTCTACACTGCAGCTCCTTCAGTGACAGGTTGCTTCACCCGCGGTGTCTCACGGAGAGATACCGCAGGTCCTTCCTTCCTGCAGCGGTCAGACTGTACAACCACCATGGACCCTGGTAGACCACTACACGAACTGTACCTCACTGTCGTGCAATATAACACTTATGTGCAATACACAACCACACACTATATTCTCCTTATACACTTCATACACTTTATGGATGTACCTACCGTGCTCTTACTTACTTATTATTTAATAATTAATTTCTATTTATATCCCTATTTATCTTTTATTCTACCTCTTACCTGCGCTGTAACAATGTAAATTTCTCCATTGTGAGACTAATAAAGAATTTCTGATTCTGATTCTGATTCTGAATCCAAATGTCCACACGTGCCTAGAGCTTTCCAAATCTGTAATCCTTCATTTTCACAAGGAGCCACAAGCGCACTTTCTGCAGACTTCTAGAGACTCCGCTTGTTGTGCAGACTCTACCAGACTTGGCTCAGGTAACCCATGATTCATAGAAATATGCATGTGGCAATGTAAAAGAAAAGAATAAGAAGAATAAGAAAATTAAAAAGCTGAACAGCCATTCTACCCATGTAGGTTATACACAATTTAAAGGTTATAGTCCAAATGTACTTTTTTTTAAAATTACCATTACACCATGCTGTTAAGAACCATTACTGAATACTTAAAGATGTTTACACAGGGTGAGGAACTTGAATTTATATCCATGGAACGGATTGAGGTCTCAACACTCCACAAGGCCCGGTCCGCAAATCTGGAGGGTGGACATTTAGACTGTGCTTCCATTTTTGTGGTCAGGGAAGACTCAGAAGCTATTTATTTGGGATGTCATTTTGATTAGCTTGTTCTTTACTCAGACATCAACAAGAATTCTTCCTACACCTGACTGGACAAACACACCACTCTCTGGGCTGTCACTGATATTTTCACTTCCAATTTCAGACTTTGGCAAATTTCTCCAAAATTATCCACCAATCACATACTCAGTTAAAATTGGTCCCACACACATCTGCTATGAGTTATCAGGATATTTTCCAGACTTGAAGCTTGTGATGAAACCTTAGCAGGTGAGATGTGTTGCGTTTAAAGAGCTGTTGGAAAAATAAATAAAACCCTCTCTCCAAGTGGATAACATGTCAGCATTTATTTTGTATCGGTTACTTCGTCACATAAACCAATCATCAGCAACTACCACTACATTTTACAGGCTCTGCTTGCCTCAAGTTGTTTTGTTTATACATTAGGTAAAAAGTTGACTTGTTATCAAAGCAAAGCATCTTGTCTCAAGACATTTTTGAAATCAAATGAAATTGTGAGTGATTTTTTAAACTGGTACAACTGCAATGAAACACAGGAAATGATCTCAGCCCACTGACAGATGTTTTTGTCAAAGTCAAGGCACAATTTCTTTTGGGCCTGCAAGATGATTTTGATTGTCTACTGCTGAACATGTAATAGGCTTTTCACACTGCTTATTCTTATTGTGGAATAGCCCAGATCTAACCTAGCCCCCATGTTTAATTGATTTTCAGGGGATAACCCCGCAAACTTGGTGCTAACCCTGCTCTGGAGCAGGGCCAGCGAAGTCGGGGGTTAGCCCACTTGGGAATGTGTCAGGATTGTGCCAGTGTGAAAGCTTTCTTAGCCTGGGACTAACAGCCCCCTTGCAGTGTGAAATGTTTATAACAGTGTTACAAAACAGCAGAACTAGCAGGCTCTGCACGTTGCCATGGTTACCCATTAAAAAAACGTTGTTCTGACAACGATCAATCACTCACTGACTCATTCACTCAGAAAAACAGTCAAGGGGAGTGCGGGCTGATGAAAATACACACTTAAAAGTAACTACAAATGAGCACTCCAAAGGTTATAAAAAGAAAACACAGACCATGTCCCCAGAACCCCCTACTTTTTCTAGGTTTTCTATACCCACATGACAGTTTGTTAAAGACAGAGTAACATCAAAAGAGATGTGTCTCTTTAGGTAGATTGTGTGTGTGGGAGGATTCCACAGGGGTAGTTAATTATTCTTTAATTTTCTATACATTTGAAGTAGTTAGTAGTAGTAGTTACTTTTTGCCACCCTAATAGAATCAGTGGGTCTAACCTTGTCACCCCAGTAGGAAAGTTCTGGCTATTCCCCTGCTTATCTGACATCTTATTTTATATATAAAATAGGATGTCAAGATATATATTTTATTTTAAGTTATTCATTTATTGATTTATTATTTATTTAAAGTTATTTTCAGTGATTGAGTTTGACACCCCTGATCTATAAGATCCAAGGACATCATTTCCACAGGGAATGAGGGCATGTGTCTGATTTAGTTTTAAAAAACTTTTTTTTGTTCTTCCACTTTTACAGTTTGATTTCCTCACTAAGGTCTGTGAGTGTCCTTTTACTGTCTAGCTGCCAAAACCCAGATGTGTTGTGGCTGGGTCACTTCATTTTTTGTGACTGGTGGGGGTTGTTGGGGCTTTGCACAACCTGAGAGTTAAGAGACACTACTGAGGGCTGAAAATCTCCTGCTACATCCTGTGCTTTCATTTTTCTTCTTTTCCTTCATTCTTGACCTGGGAAACTGCTGTTTCCAGAATCTATAGTTCTGTTACAACTGAGCAAACCTCAGGGATGCAAGTAATAATTATATTTACACTTGTTTCTATAACAAAATCTTTTTTGTGTACTTGTACGTTTGTAAATTTACTTTAAGTATTTTTTATTTCAAGTTTTGTACTTTGCTACATTTCAAGTTGCAATCGAGTAAGAACAAAGTCACATGAAAAAGTCATGATAAACCATGTGAGAATGGAATAAATGGATTGTGTTGAATCAGAAGCTGCAGCGGAGACGATGCTGCTGGCGTCTCTGTGGCTGCAGAACAGCAGAAGTCTGTGTTGCAGCAAAGTGCCACTCTGCACTCAGATGACATTCTGTAAAGGCCAGTACAGACCAAAGATTTGCGACGAGACGAGTTGAAACTTGCAACTACTTGCAATGTGCCAGGTCTGCAACATTCAATCTAGATGTGACTAGATGAGACAGTGTATAATTTCCATAGAAACAACTCTCTGTACTTCCGTTATAACTGCCGGCTTTTCAGGCGTTTTTTGTAGAATCTTAAAATATGAATGAGGATGGTGATAGTGAGTTACTTGCTACAGTTGCATTTCTAGTATTGATGAAACGGCGAAAACATTAAAAAACGAGAGGGTCGAGATGTGTTAAGGCTCTTCCTTCTCAAAAAGAGCTCAAAAGAAGGCTGGACCCAAGCGCCAAACACAGACAGACCAGGTAGGTTTTGCAGGGGTTTATTTCAAGGGATGTGTATCTGGGCTGAGGCAGGCTGCAACCAGGAGAGTTTTCCACAGGACAACAGGACACAGTTCTGGGCGTGGGCGAGTCGCAGGGAAGCTGGCGGTAGAGCTGGAGTAGATGATCCTGAGCAGAAGAAAAGCGGTTAGACAGGGTGGGAATCAAATGACACTAAGAAAACAGGACGTAACTTAGAGTGGCCGGGAGTATACTACCAAATGGGTTAGACAACAATCTGGCGGAGATGGACTGGTTTGCTGGAGTTCTTAAGCTGTGGAGTTGATGAGCTGATGGAGAACAGGTGCGTGATTGCTTCTGAGCTGGAGAGCAGTGATTGGTGGAATTGAGACCAGAGCCGGCAACTGGGCAGAGGGAAATAGGAAGAACCCGCCCACAGACAAACACAGACTGACATGACAGACCTGACAGAGGGAGACAATGGAAACACCAGGGAAGGGGAACACACAGGGAAAACACTAGGAAACACTAGAGGTGGAGGGAGCATCCATGACAGAGATGACCAGCTGATTGTATGTTGAAACAGGTGATGTGCCTTACGTTCTAAAAGCAGCCGCTAGCAACTTGACAAACTGAGTTGCAGGCGACGCCATCAGCTGGCTTGAGTCGAGCTGAGACGGGCCAGTTCACACCACTGCAACTTTTCCCTGTGACGTTCTAAAATGGTTTCGTCTCGTCGTGAATCTCTGAACTGGCCTTAACAGATACATGTTCTAAATGAATATGTTCACTGGGTTCACTGGGTGCACAACAATGTAATAAAGTTAAGGTTAGCATTATTGTACCTCGGCCAAGGTAAGAAATAAATTGCATCTTCCTTAATTGATTCAATGCACCACCCAGTGAGCATACAAAGTGACCCAAATCAAACACTCCTAGTATGTTGCGTGACCAACAGGTGCATGCTGGATCTGGCTAACATGCTCATAGTGGGTCCTCCAGCGATGACTTCTATGTTCACTTAGGAACTTCTACCTTCAGTGAGGTGTGCACGACCTTTCTGCTGTTTTTGACAATCCTCAATCAGTCACTGCAGAGAGCTCATTCAGCTCAATGTTTGAACACTTTGGGGAGTGCAGTGGGACAAGAGACAACTAGTTATATTTTGCATAAGTTGATCCTAGAACAGACTGTTGAGGACTTTGCAGTGCACAAGGCTCATGACATGCTGTTCAGACAGGTGATTACAAACTCACTGATAGTTGTAACTCACTGTCGTGAGAAGAACATCGACATCTGCAGCATTGCCTAGCAATGTTGTGTGTGTGCATGTGTGTGCATTAGGTACTGCTGTGCAGCTCTCTTTTTGCTTTGTGTGTTTGCGGGCTGTGGAGCTTGTATTGTCTATAGTTCTCTATGTTGTCTGTCTTAACAATGCTTTATTCTGTACTCTATGTGAGTACATTTTAACAAATCTACTTTTTACTTTTTTCAAAGTACATTTTTACACAAGTAATTTTACTTGTACTTGGGTGAAATGTCTTAATAGTGAATAATAGTACTTTTTCTTGAATAAAATATTCTATCCCTGGCCATCTGCTAATGAAGACCATGTGATATAACTGAAAGTAAGTGAGTACTTTCAGCGAGTAAGTGGACCTTCAGTTGATTGCTTTGTAAACAGCATTCACACAGTTTCAGGGTGTTTAACTTATTTATTAATTTGATTGAAGAATCCCTGACTTCATTGTGTGCCCCGTAAACAATCTGTTCTGGCACAATCTCTAAATAAAGTCTTCATCACCATCTTAGTTGGTATAATGCAATGCACAGTACATTTGTTGAAGTGTTTGGTAGTGTATTCCTGTGATTTCCTGCTTTTGCGACAAAAAAAAGTTGAGGCAGAAGAGAAAGCTTACTTTTTTTGCAATTGGTGTGTGGTATTTGTGTATTTATCCATATAGTATGTATGTCATTTTTAGCATTGTATATATACGTAGTATAAAATGTTGGGATAAAACATGCAGAACCACCAGAATGGTGGGGTACATTTGCCAATAAATGCCATCAGGGAGAAGGAAAACAGTAGATTGCTCATATCAGGTTTTATTAAGAACAAGTGAAATTGGCTTAGTGCTGCAAAGTTCCATGCTTGCCCGCTGTCTCTAACAATAATAGCTTACTCCTGAGCTACTGTGTATACGTTTTACAATATAAAACTTAATAGGAAACCACAAACCTAGAAGTCAGTCTTACCAGCTGGTCAAATACTTCACACGTTGTGGACAACAAAGAAACAAAACAATAGAAAATTCAACCTTCCAATTAGACTACAGTGAAAACACAAGCAATAATTTATGAACATATAGTAAATTTTAAGACCCTTGTGGTCATGCAATAGAACACAGTGGAAGTACAAGTGTACTCAGTATGTGTCTGTATGTCGTGTTTATGGGTGTATATACATGTCTGCATGCACCTGCAAGTGCATTTATGTGTTAATGCACTTTGTCTATGCAGGTCATGTCGTGTGTGTTGTGTGCATGCGTATGTCTGCATGTGACTGTGTGTGTGTATGTGTGTGTGTGTTGGCCCACTGATGAACCCTGACAGTAGTTGTCACATTAAACATAAATGCTGTGCAGCCAGTGTTCATTTGCTGCCGTGAGCTATTAGTTGACTGCAGCTCGCAGTAAAATAGCAGAGTCAAGACGGAGTCACACCGGGGTACACAAGTGAAACCATTAATCACTGTGTGTGTGTGTGTGTGTGTGTGTGTGTATATTTATACCACAAGTATCTGAGGGTTCTTGTCCATGTACAGCATTGCAATAAAACAGTACGAATTACTCATTATTTTAGCAGTAATAAAAATTAATTTAATATTAATCATGTAATAGAAGTTAAAGTGGAGTCTAATGTCTTTAACAGAGTGTAAAAGCAGTATTTCACTGCTGTAAATGATCCAGGTACTAATGGTTATGACTACTGCACCGATATTGCTGCGTTAATATGTAGTAATGCCTCATATTGTTGCTGTCTGGTGAGAAGCTTGTAGCCTTGTTACTATGCATAAGTAACCTCTAAAGTGCCCTAAAGAGATGACACAGCCATAATGGAGTAGACCTGGAAAAGCCTCACCTTCCACTGGGTTTAGTTACTCTATGTGTCATGTAATGTGTTAGTGTACTTTGTGGCTGCAGCTTGTGTACATTTTTCATAGCTGCTCGGAAGGTGTATCTCTGCCTCAGCTGTTACTAACGCTATAGTCATAAATCATAGTGCATGTTTGTAGGAAATTCAAGTCATTTTCTTTCAGGATAGGAATTCTTGGGAATTTTTTATAGGTTACTAATTATCTGATAAACTGTCATTACCAAATTGACAGTCTCAAACTGACTGTTGGCTCAGTAGAAGAATTTCTGCCTGGAAAATAAATCCACAGTGAGATGATGACGTTAATTCTTACTACTAGCGATGAAAAACAGTCAAAAACGTTAATTTAGACCTACTTATGAGAACACAATTTTATGCTGCCACCATCATGTATAACATAATACGAATTAAAAAGTATAACCAAAAAGATAATGCTATGGGCTTTGAAATGCCACACTGGAGCTGATATTTAGTTTGGTAGTCCCATATGACTTTCTGCGTGAATACCATTATTCATTGTCTGGTTAACTCTGCTTCATTCTTGACCTTGGAAACAGCAGGCTATAGAGCCTTGGCCTGGTTAGATGAATCTAGACTACAGTCATAAAATCCAAAAAGACAGAGGCTGTGGCAAACCAAAAGCTGTTCGAGCTTTTCATCATGTAGTTGCTAAAATTAATTGCCATCACAGGCTATAGGCCACATGAACACCAGTGCTAGCAGGATTTCTGTGAAATTTTGTACAGATATTCATGGTCCTCAGGGGGTGAATCTTATTGACTTTGATGATCCCCTGACTTTTCCGCTAGTGCCACCAGCAGATACAGAAATTTTTGGTTTTGGTGAAATAACTATTGGATTGATAGCCGTGAAATTTGGTACAAACATTTATGTCCCCCTCAGGATGAATTGTAATAACCTTGGGGATCCCTTAACTTTCCCTCTAGGTCATATTTCCTCATGTCCAAATTGTATTAAATACTTTTATGACCAAATACCTGCAATACTAATGACATTCCCAGCTGCCTTAGAGTACTTTGTGATTAGTGTCAGTTAACAAACATTAAAATGCTAACTCCAAGATGACCATGGCAAACATTATACCTGCTAAACATCAGCATATTAACAACATCAGTCTTTACAATAGCCTTTATAAGCCTCACAACTAACCATCTGTATGTCAATCTCGGAACCCATCAGTTATCGTCTGATAACGAGTTAGCCTCTGGGGGCAACGGGCAATGTTTTGGAGCTTCCGGTGTAGCCAGCAGATAACAGACCTTTTCTTCTGTGTGCCGGTCATTGTTTATAGTCCGATTAGCAAACTCGGAACCCAGCGGCTATCGTCTGGCAACAATTTGAATGCCGATATATTTTAAAAAAAGCAAATAAAAAGCAAATCTCTAGGGTTCTGAGATTGAATTTCGGTCAATGTGTTCTGCCTATTATGATCTCCACACAGATTGTTTACCTGCATGCAACCAAAGCCAGCTCAAACGTGATTGGTTAATACTACTAGGACTACAAACGGCCTACAAATGGAAACCAGAACGCTTCCGATACCAAAATCTTGTCCCTTGTTTACAGATAATACCAATAACCAATAATAACCAACCAGTCCTCCAAATTAAAAGACATAGGCCTTTATCAAAGTCTTTAAGAAAGACTACTGATCTCTCCATGTTTAACAGTCCTCCGACCACTTACTTATCGCAAAGCAGGATGGTTTGGGCTCTTTCCAGTTCATCAAGATTATTCTTTTTGCCGAGATACATCCCAGTGTGAAAAGACAGTTTGTAGAAAATGAGCGAACTGCTTAAAATTTGTTGTCCAGCAGACATAGTACAGGAAACTGGAAAATTAGCATGTAGAATTTCATTCAGACCGAAACTAACTTGGACCAAAAAATCTGGGCACTCCCACAATAGAAGTAACAAAGAACCCCTGCTCCCACAACCATGCCAACATTGGTCAATTCTGAATTCTCAATTCTGGTCTCAATTTTGAAAAGTCTTGTTGGCTCTGCATAAGATTTTATACTGAATTTCCTTATATTAGGGAGGAATTCAAATCCCATTTGCATGCAAGCTGGGTGGAGCAGTAGGTGTTACATGCTGCACAGGCTAATGATCATATTGGCCACTGTACCTTTGGCGGTGGTTGCCTTTATAAGGCATTGGTCATGTTCTGAGCAAGAGGCAGGGCCAATACCATCCTTAAGTTTCTTCTTAATCAGTAATGATAATTGTACATGTGTAAGAAAAGAAGAGTCAGTCAGACCAAATTTCTGTTTAATTTGTTCAAAAGTTAGCATATTATCACTGTATATTTGTCCAGTGGTCCTAATGTGCTTACACTGCCACTGCCTACTGCGCAAAACATGCCTACCTGCCATAATTTAATAATCTGTTTTATGATGTGACAACACTATGGTTCAGGTTTAGTTAGGTTAGATTTAGGGAAAGATGATGTTTTGGGTTAAAATAAGTACTTGGTTAAGGTTCAAGAAACACCATGGTTTGGGTTAAAATGACTACTTTGTTAAGGTTATGGAACGATCATGGTAATGCTAAAAAAAACAATATTACAATATACACTGAACAAAAATATAAACGCAACACTTTTGTTTTTGCTCCAATTTTTCATGAGCTGACCTCAAAGAGCTAAAACCTTTTCTATGTACACAAAAGGCCTATTTCTTTCAAATATTGTTCACAAAATTGTCTAAATTCGTGTTAGTGAGAACTTCTCCTTTGCCGAGATAATCCATCCACCTCACGGGTGTGGCATATCAAGATGCTGATTAGACAGCATGATTATTGCACAGGTGTGCCTTAGGCTGGCCACAATAAAAGGCCACTCTAAAATGTGCAGTTTTACTGTATTGGAGAGGGCCGGGGGGGGTCAAAAAACCAGTCAGTATCTGGTGTGACCACCATTTGCCTCACGGAGTGCAACACATCTCCTTCGCATAGAGTTGATCAGGTTGTTGATTGTGGCCTGTGGAATGTTGGTCCACTCCTCTTCAATGGCTGTGCGAAGTTGCTGGATATTGGCAGGAACTGGAACACGCTGTCGTATACGCCGATCCAGAGCATCCCAAACATGCTCACTGGGTGACATGTCCGGTGAGTATGCTGGCCATGCAAGAACTGGGATGTTTTCATCTTCCAGGAATTGTGTACAGATCCTTGCAACATGGGGCCATGCATTATCATGCTGCAACATGAGGAGATGGTTGTGGATGAATGGCACAACAATGGGCCTCAGGATCTCGTCACGGTATCTGTGCATTCAAAATGCCATCAATAAAATGCACCTGTGTTCGTTGTCCATAGCATACGCCTGCCCATACCATAACCCCACCGCCACCATGGGCCACTCGATTCACAACGTTGACATCAGCAAACCGCTCACCCACACGACGCCATACACGCTGTCTGCCATCTGCCCTGTACAGTCAAAACCGGGATTCATCTGTGAAGAGAACACCTCTCCAAAGTGCCAGACGCCATCGACTGTGAGCATTTGCCCACTCAAGTCGGTTATGACGACGAACTGCAGTCAGGTCGAGACCCCGATGAGGACGACGAGCATGCAGATGAGCTTCCCTGAGACGGTTTCTTACAGTTTGTGCAGAAATTCTTTGGTTATGCAAACCGATTGTTGCAGCAGCTGTCCAGGTGGCTGGTCTCAGACGATCTTGGAGATGAAGATGCTAGATGTGGAGGTCCTGGGCTGATGTGGTTACACGTGGTCTGCGGTTGTGAGGCCGGTTGGATGTACTGCCAAATTCTCTGAAACGCCTTTGGAGATGGCTTATGGTAGAGAAATGAACATTCAGTTCACGGGCAACAGCTCTGGTGGACATTCCTGCAGTCAGCATGCCAATTGCACGCTCCCCCAAAACTTGCGACATCTGTGGCATTGTGCTGTGTGATAAAACTGTGATTTTAGAGTGGCCTTTTATTGTGGCCAGCCTAAGGCACACCTGTGCAATAATCATGCTGTCTAATCAGCATCTTGATATGCCACACCCGTGAGGTGGACGGATTATCTCGGCAAAGGAGAAGTTCTCACTAACACGAATTTAAAAACTTTTGTGAACAATATTTGAAAGAAATAGGCCTTTTGTGTACATAGAAAAAGTTTTAGCTCTTTGAGGTCAGCTCATGAAAAATTGGAGCAAAAACAAAAGTGTTGCGTTTATATTTTTGTTCAGTGTATATAAACAATATAAAGTTTTACAGCTAGAAATCTCACAACCTGTCAGCATCAGTATTAATCTATAAAGCAATCAACTCCCACAGATGTACTATGGGCCCTTATTGCTTTCAACTTTACTATAGCACAAAATTACCAATTGTACAAAGTGCAATGCACCTGCCATCAGCAGGTGTCTGAGATGCTGTGACCGTTTTGTCTTGCCTGAGCCCGTTTGGTGTTTTGGTGACTCACTATTTGCCGTTGTGGGAGGAAAAGCACATTAGTGGACAGCTCAAACCAGGTCAAAAGCACATCGCATAAAGTGCACTTGTGTAAGACCTGTCCTACATCACTCAAACTCCTTTTAAACTCCTTTTTATGTGTGTTGCCTGTTGCCTGTTTCACTTGATTATATATTCTTTAACCAGTACATAAATGTAGATGAACAGTATAAATGACGTATTGGACCGAATATAAGACAACCCTGATTATAAGATGACCAAACATCAAACCCCTGTTTTTTGAAGAAGACTTTCTGAAGATACAACACCCTTTCACACTGTCGAGAAAGCTTCCCTGAGATTAATCCAAGGAGAAGAGTCCTCTTCCTTGAAGCCTTTTCTCTCATAAAACTGAAACATGAAAAAATACCATTAAAGCAGAGCGTCTATCAGTCACATACTCACACACTCTCCTGTCAGGGGTCAAAATTATTTTCTCTGACAACATTTGTCAGACTTTTTTCTTTTTTTTTTTTTGTCTTTTTGTGCTCCTCATCATCTGTAACAGCAGTAATCATTTGCTGTTTGACAGATGATTCAGTCCATGATCTGTTTCTGCAGTAAAGGTATTGTGAGACCTCGTGAATTTATTTCCTCTGTGGCAGCAAAACACATCACACGAGCCTGCAGAGAATCCTGTACGTTAAACTGGGCTTTTAGGTTTTTTTATGGTTCTGTAGTGATACACATATACATCTCTGCGAACCTATGCAGAAAAGGGCATTATGGGTAACTGTAGGTCACAGAGGCTCGCAAGGGAGCCAAAGTGCACACCTCCCAAATCTCAACTAAGCATGTGTGTATGCAAATGCATCAGTGACCCCCTTGTTTGTTTGCCTATGTGCACCCTTAAGAAGCATAATTCCAGTTTAACTCTAAAAGACACACAATAAATAGACTTGAAGACACTCTCTAGCCTAACAATATTAAGGCTACAAACAACCCATAATGCACCGGTACTCTCTCCATGAAAAGCAATATTTGATCTTGTGAATACATAATTGTTTGGCCCTCAAATGTAAGTCGAAAATATCGTCTTACATTTGGGCCATTACGGTAGTTTTAATCCAGCTCTAGCAATAACAGTAGACTATAGACAGGTGGTAGACGTGTTCAATCTGTTTATGGGAAGTGTTCCACATGACAAGGCAGTGCAATCATGCAAGGCGATAGTTCTTCACTATGTCTTGGACAGCCAGCAGCAGGTTGTTGCAAAATAACCACAAAAACTCAGGACCACCCATTCCAGATCTCTCTTCCAGATCTCTCTTCCAGATCTCTCTTGATCCAAAAGCACAAGGTTACTGTATTACAACAGCTGTGTGCATGATCGCCTTCTTTTCAACTAGTCAGACAAAAACAGTGTTTGGATTGGACCGGTAACTTCTGATTTTCCTCCCTCCCATGGTGAAGCCAGCACAAAGAAGTCTCTGAGTAAAAAGGGAAACAGCGGTGAAATGTCTTTGTTGAAATGGATTCAGAATGACAAAAGTAAAACAACACACCAGTCTGATCGTTTGACTGCTTGTGTTGCCCTGTTGGACTTTGCTGTAGTGATGTCACCTTGTTCCCAGATCTCAGCAATTAACTTGGTGAGTACAATGTTATCGTAACCAACAATGATGGTCAAAACTACAAAATTATCACCCAAATTGTAATAAACCCAAACTATCCTTTAACTTAAAGCTGCATTCATCTTTCTGTTTGTTTATTTGTTTTTCAAACACAGATTTTTTTTCACATTTGACATATTATCACCTTTGTAAGTTATTATGGCTAATAACTATGGTTAAACAGTTCCATATTTACACATCAAGCAGACTCAGAGCAACATAGCCAACTGCCTACCAGTGTAAGTCCAATATTTACTCTCTTTTTGGCTCTGGTTTGCTCTCTACGAACTCCTGAGAAAAATCTTTAGACACTAAATGCTCCACCATGTTCACCATTCTAGTCTCTAACTTTGTCTGTGTGCACAGTGTACACAGTACACTGCACAGTACAGTGGGTTTATCAGAGCTTTTTCTCTCAAAACAGCTGTCTGCCGCTGCTGGAAACGAGGTTGATGAGAGTTGTGAGACTGAAGCAGACAGTAAAGTTGAGGAATACAAAAGCAAAACAATGAGCTGAAAGACACTAACACACTCCGTAGAGCTGAGGAAAACTACAGTTGGTTATACTTTCTGTGGGTTCATCAGTACAAGCAACAACTTATACTAAAACAGGACAGATATCCGCATGCTACTGTCATGAGAGTCATTTAGTGTGAGAACAGTTAGAACATCTTAACACAGTCTGCTTCATATCATGTCCTTCTGACAAAATCTTGTGTGTTGATAAAGCTAAATGCACACTATGCATGCAAGTCACTTTCTTTTGTCTGACAAAAAGAGCATCCTCATGAACACAATGGTCCATGAAGGCTTTGGTGTGACAAACTCTATGTGCTCTGCTTACTTTTTAGAAATTATTAAGTTGATACTCATTTTCTAAACTCACTAAAGTACAATGTTAAATTCCTCCCACGCTGGTCCAAATGACACCAAGAGTACAATATCTGATGAATATCATCACAGATTAATTCTAAAGTTTCACCACCAGCTGGATGAGGGGGGATTTTTTTCTGAACTATATCCTCAAAAAGTAATAATTGGTAAACTCATTTAACAAAGTCTGAATAATTTGCATACTTACACATACCAAAACTTTAAGGCTCTTGAAAAGGCCTAAACACAAAGACAGAAAATGTTATTTATTTATACATTATCTGTTTTTCAAGGACTTCTATAGAAATTAATGCAGTAATTGAGTCAGTAGAGTTTATACAGAACGTCTCAGGTGGGCAGGATTAAATGTGGCCATAACAATTTCTATGAAGGTATTTTTGGAGCAAAACAACTGTGCACCTGTGACAGTGGAATTTGTAGTTGTAGAAAATAGTCACACATGTGTAACAGTAAATTTGAAGTCACAGAGAAAAAGGCTTTACAAAGTAGCAAACCTTTAGAATTTTTTTTTCTCTCCCACAAACACAACACAGCAGTTACACTATCTCAAATTCTTCATTGCAGGTACACAAATCCTATGCTATGAATCACAAATTAAGAAAATCATACGCTCACATTTTTGCTACAGTTGCTGCAGTGAATATGGTGCAAAACACATTCACACACCTGTATAAAAAATGTGAAGTCATGAACAAAATTTGCACATCCATGCAATGAGAGTTGCACACCTGTAGAATATTTTCGTACAAATATATATATTTTTTTCTTGGATATATTTCACAAACGCAAACTGCTTCTGCTGTACGAGCCTCAAATGCTGTTTTTTTGCTCACAAATGACAAGTTCTGCGTGCTATCGCTTTTGCACCACATAGCTCATTAAATGTGGAGCAAAAGTGATTTGTGTACTTGTAGCATAATACATTGTAGAGCCAGGGGTCACCAGAAGGTGGCAGTAATGCAACGTCGTGGAAGCCAACTGCCTGACTTGGCACCCAAACGAGAAAAAAACAGCAACAAAAAATAACTCCAGTCTCTTCGTTCCCTGTGACATCGCTGGAGAAAGAGCTTCTTCCCGACTCAGCAGAGGAGCTGGCACCTGATGTTTAATGTATGTTTTCTGATATCACCCACCATTATACTTTTGTTTATATTTTAAGTAAGCGTGCTGGTCAGCTATGTTGGTTTCTTAGTTAGGTTAGCTCCTCTTACTTCTCGAAAGGTAAGCTAGCTAACGCTAACACTGTTACGTTAGCTTGCTATCCAGTCGTCTCTCGCTAGTTGCGAAAGACCCCTAAGATATAAGTGATAAGATATGTTTTACGGCCTGCAACTTTACCATTTACCAGAGCCAGATATTTGCTCAGGAGTTGGTGGAGACCAAACTAGAGCAAAAAGGGGATTGAATATTGGTCTAATGATCATCAGGTGGACACAAACACAAAATCTGCCATGTTAACAAAAGTACCTCAAAAGTCACTAACATGTTATATCTCATTTGTTTAATCTGTATAAAAGTGTAAAAGCAACAGATTGTGGTTTTGCAGGGGGTTATGTGCTGGACTATTTCTTTGCTGGGAGCACTGACTTCCTGAAGTCTTGTCTTCACTTTAGAGGTGTTGGTGGGCAGATTCTCTCTGACAGCCAGGCTATCTGTTTCCCCGTTTCTAGTCTTTGTGCTAAGCTAAGCCAAACGGCTGCTGGCTCCAGCTTCATATTAAACGGAAAGACATTGATGTATTGATACTGTCCCTTCGTTAGACCCTCACTTCCTGGTAAATGCTGAAAAGAAATATTTGTAAAGCAGGCTTTCCATTAAAAATGTGTAGTCTCACAGCCTAAGATCATGACGATATCAGGATTAGTTTCTCAGACTTGACAAAGCTCCTCAAGGGGACATTATACAACTGTTTTCACAGGCTGAGTAATACTAACCATGACAAATAAACTGACCTTGATGTGTACAATTGGTAGAGTGCCCTTTTAGGATGGATATACTATCTGTGCTTATTGTCTAATGGATTACAGTTTATTGACTGTACAGTGTCTGCACATTACATGCCGTCTCTTGAGGCAAGTGGCCACAAAGTGCCACCTGGTCTGGTGCCTAGTAGGCTAGTCTGTAGACCAGAGGGCCGAAAACAATGAGCAAACATGTTCCTGATTGACTTTCCTTCACTGCTGTTTGTTGAGAGCATGTTCATTAGAGACTTTCTCTTACTGACCCAGCTGACTTCCTGTTGGCTCCCTGCATGAAAATAATTTACTTTTACTTTTACTTTTAGACTTTAGCACTTAGCACAGGATCCTGACACAGCAGAGAGCTGAGAGCTTACCATGTTTTTAACAACATGTTCAGATCTTAGGCCCTGTTCACACCTGGCATTAACATGCGTCTTGGGTGATCCAATCAGACGTCTAAGCTGCATATGGCCACATTATTTTAGCAATGTGTACAAAAATGTGTCCTGGGCCACAGTGAAGGACCGCCTACTCAAATGACGTCCTCTGCGTAAGCGAAAGTACGTAGCCTACTCATTTGCGCGCCAACAGCATCATATTAATGTGCAAAACAACAAGAAGAAGCCACAACACAGGCAAAATGGACTCTCGAAACACACTGTCTGATGTCCTCCACCTGCTCTACCTCAACCCTGTGATTTACAGAGTTTCCTGAAGCTTTAAAGCTAATAGCACTGCTAGCTGCACGGCTAACTAACCTAACTAGCTAACGGCAGCTACAGTTAGAAGCAGTTAGTTACTTTAGCAACAAGTAAAGCTATCTGTCCATCAGAAAACTCTGTAAATCACAGAGAGTTGAGGCAGAGCATAATCAAGTTATAAAGTTGTGTTTTTGTACAGTAATCAGTGAGGCCTGGTCTGGAGAAACACTCTGCTCCAGCGCCATCAATCATTTTTCCAACCTAATTCTTGTCTCATTTGGGGTGTAAACAGGGCCTAAGAGTAAGAGAGAAATCAAGGACTGGAAAAGCCAAAAAATAATGTAGCCTTGAACAAGTAACACCTGTCATTTTCGCCCCACTACATGAAACTATGCTACATGTAGACTGTATTGGCAGAAACTATTTACCATCCACTGTAAGCTGCACTTCTTTGCATTATCATGACTGGGAGTCTTGACTGTTAACACTTCAGTTCCATTAACCACAATGATGTCAGTCACTTTCTCGTGTCCCAAAGTGAACCAATGTGATCCAAGTTTGTGTCACTTCAGCATGTAGCTGTTGTAGACCAAACTAGGACATCATGAAGTGACTGGAGGGTCGATCTTCAACCTTTGCTATAACTGTGATAAAACTACTCTTGCATGATGAACCAGAGACTGACTTGTGGTTGACACATTGGGGACATCACCCTCTTTTCTGCTTTTAACACTTTGTCTTGAATGTTAACTAAGAGAGGATCAATAGCTACCAAAAAGGGACCAAAAGTCCAACGCAGCATGGAACACAAGTACTCAGAAGCATGCATTTTTTACAAAAAAACAGTTTTTAGAAACTTGTTTGGTAGGGAAAATGAAGGCAAACTATAAAGTTATTCCCCAATATGTCTATTCTAAATCACCATTACTTAATTAACTTTTTGGTTCCACTTTGGTCTAATGTACCTTCTGTAGCTGTGCACTCACTCTTAGTTTCACCTCCAAAACAATAGTTTATTTGAAGCTTTGTCCCCATACCTAACAGAACTGTTTAGGTTAGATAGGCGCCACTATCAAAACCCTAATGGTAGTAATGTAGCACAAGGTCAGCAGCTAAGGCTTATAACAGGTGGGATCCTAGAGATCCCTGCAACCAAAACTGCTGCATTCAACAGCATCCTCTAGTCCTGTATTATGGGCCAATATCTAGGAAGACAGTACTGATACTGAGTGGATAAACCTAATGAAATAAAGTAATTGAATTGAATTGAAACATCAAACCAAAATGCCACACAAAATTATGCAACAAAAACCTTAGAGGGATAGTTAAAACACGAAAGATTTAGCAAGTACAGAAGATGTGAGAACAGCAGAATACAGTTTATCTTAGCTTACATTACACCATAATTTAGACCTTTGCATTACCCTTCACACCATCATAGTAAAAATGAAATATTTTATTCAAATAGTTTGTGTTCTTTATGAGGGTGTGAACATTGCCTTTTGCAACCTGAGGCAGACCAAACAACCACACTAAGTCTGCCTGAAAAGGTGGATTGCAGTGTGCTCTCAACTGAACTCTGGTTTGGTTTGCCTGTGGTGGAAACACAACCTTAGCTCATCTCGCTAAACAATGCAAGTTAACCTGATGATAGCCTTTTTTCTCATCATGCCACAGTATACAGGTGGACACATCATGTCTTTCCTCTATTTGTTGTATTCTTCTCTGTTTTTTTATGATGGATGAGGTGGAGCTATAGTCTGAGCTGATCTTTTTTTTATTTCATTGTGAGCTCTCGGCTATTAAGACCACCAGAGACGATGAAACGTATGATCAGAGTTAAGCGCAACATGATTTACTGTCAAGTAAACACAGTAAACTCATTTTGTTTCCTCGTGCGGGTCCATGTAGCTTTGATGTCTCTGAATTGAAAGTCACCAAAACTGTCCAATGGATGAGTTACCTGTCAGTCCACGTGACTGACATTCACAACACTTTGTTCATTTGTAATAAGC
The DNA here is from genome assembly GCA_008360985.2 of Macquaria ambigua. Taxonomy (NCBI): domain Eukaryota; kingdom Metazoa; phylum Chordata; class Actinopteri; order Centrarchiformes; family Percichthyidae; genus Macquaria; species Macquaria ambigua. Next base: position 26,111 of record VMKM01001357.1, read on the forward strand.
CTGTGTGCACCTTAGACAGAACAGCACTAAAATCCAACAATCCTTAACTGATATTTATTGATTCTTATACTCATCAGGGTATTCTATGTCAGTCATATCTTTGAACCATCATGTCAATTCTATTGTTTTTTTCCAAAATGTCAGAACATTTTAGGAACACATTACTTTGAGTTTATCACACTGTTTTTATTGTACACATTTTGAATTTAAATCTAACAAGTTTCTGAATGTAAACAAAGATCTAAGCAATAGTTAGAAATGACAGTTTCCTTTAAAAGTATATCCAGCTTTACTTCTCATGCTATTATCTTCCTGTCATAAAACACTGTAGAAAATCCACTAAAATACTCTGATTGCATGGCGGGTTGCCTTTTCAGACATTTATTGTTTTTTTGTTTTTTTAATCCATTATAAAGAAATGCATTAGCCCCCTGTGATGGACTGGTTCACCATCTTGACATGGTTTGATATCAACTTTTCATCTCACTCTTTTCTGCACGCCTCACTTAAACCTTTACTTACCCTCTATAATTATATAGTATTAGAAGCTTTCACAGGACAAATTTGTTTCAACATTTTTTCCAGTATAGCCAGTGGTTTGATTCTTAGGTTTGTATTGTCCATATCTGATACCTGTCCATTGTGCACTGGGATTAGGATAAGAATGCAGGGGCTCTGCTGTGTAAAGATAAAGGAGCAGCAGGGCAGCATTCAGTGTTCAGTCATTGTGGAAACCCACTGGAATGAAGACAGACACGCCCACTTCCTTCTTAACCAGACTCCTTCTTTTTTCCTTCATCACCCAGCCATGAATTAAAGGCCTTGGTGTGCGTTCTAACAAACGAACTACATTGTACTACAAGATGTCCTACCAGGTTTAAAAGCAAAAGTGTTTATACCCATTCTGAGTAGCCAGAATGGCTGCCATCGCCTCCTCCTACCTGCATCCATGATTTCTCTAAGAACACTGTGTCTTTGTAGTCTTTCCACTATGAATGATACAAATGGGGATAATGGTGCACACTTTCTGACTCATGTTATTGTGTATAGAATGAAATCGCCAATCGCCGCATATCCTATAGAAGGTGTGATTGTTGGATTGTCTGAAAGTTATACGATTACCCCTGATGGAACAGGGGTTTCAGCCACTATTAAATGGTCCAGCAAGCACTTTGTTTGATATACACCAAGGCCTTTACTCCTGATGTCAGCATAATAAGACATATCTTTGTGTCTGTTTAAATGCTATTTACTGAATAAATTTAAATGGTAAATGGAATGGACTTCACTTACATAGAGCTTTTTCAACCTTAACGGTTTCCAAAGTGCTTTTACAGATTGGTCTCATTCACCCATTCACACACACATTCACACACCGATGGTGATGGAGCTGCCATGCAAAATGCTGGCCTCCATCAGGAGCAACTTAGGGTTCAGTGTCTTGCCCAAGGACACTTTGACATGTGGACAGAAGGAGCCGGGGATCAAACCATCAACCAATTAATGGATGACAGCCACACCCGCCCCTTATTTACTAAATTTAAGTATTTGTTCCTCACAGGCAGTAATGTTACAATACTGGACGCTTACTGGCGGCCAAGAGTAGGGTATCAATATTTCATCCAATCTGATTTCAGTTCTTATTCTGCTTAGCAGTTCTGCTTTTTATCCAAATCGGGTTCAGATTCTTTTCATATTATTTTAATGCACAAAGATACCAATATATGTTGAAGCAAAAACCACCTCTTCTCATTAGATTTGCATGGTCATAACCATTAATTAGTCATAAATAACAATATATTTTAGATTTATATATATTTATTTTATTTTATTTCATTTTGTTGAAAAGGTAAAAATAAAGAAACAAAAATGATCCAAAGCAGAAACCAGTTCAGATTTTACACCTGTCATGATGTTATTAACTTAACTAATAAATCAATACTTGGATATTAACAATGGATTAAATTACTGTGTAATGTGAAAGGGGTTGCCAATAGTGGTTTGGGTTGGCTCTCATCAGCCTTGTTTCAAGCTGCCTCCTGTGGCTGAAAACAAAGTTGATGATCTGATGTACACAACCTGTCCACAACCGAATGGCTGTCAAACAAAGTTACCGACTAGATAGTGAACATACTGTAGAGGAGGAGGAGGATTTAGCAGCTAAAGAGCCAGATATGTTTTCAGGAGCTAGTGGAGACCAAACCAGAGCTACATAACTCCAAATAAATGCTATATTGCTTTGTGAATGCTGGATGTGCAAATGGACAATAGTTTGCTAACATGTTAACTACAACATCTTTATTAGGTGATAATATGTCAGTTTTGTGGTTTCTGCCTGACCCCAAGTGCTGTAAAAGAAATGCAGCTTTTAGTGTGGGTATTTATTTCAAACAAAATTACATTAGTAATGGGAAGAAGCTTTATCTTAAGATTTAGCAAAACACGTTATTGTTACGAATATGAATGCCATAAATAGTCCTGTAGGAATAAACTTTTTAGCAATGCTAAAAAGGTGTCCAGCACTTTGGTCCAAACAGAAATGTCTCAATAAATATCGGATGACCATTACATTTTGTACATAAATTCATGTTCCCCACAAGATTAACTGGACATGTAACTATTTAACATCCAGCACCACCATCAGTTCACAATTTCAAATTGTCTGATGCTATTTGGTCTAATACTTATTAATACAAAATAACTGTAAAATGACATTCCCATCAGCCTCAGCTATACTTTGTGTTCAGTGCTAATTAGCAAATTAGCAAATGTTAGCTTGCTAACAAACCAAAGATGTTTACCATTGTAAATATATAGTCTAAACATCAGCATGTTAACATTGTCATTGTGAGCATGTTGGCATTTAGCACTGCTGTGCCAAATTACAGCCTCACAGAGCACCTGTTTTGAATGTTATCACTCGATTAAATGGCCGTTGTCAGTCATTATCAGCCTCATAGGAATGGGTTAGAAGGGGCCTGCTATACCTACTAGTAGGTTCAGAAGGCTGTTATCTATTCACATGGTTGATCACTCATGTCACGTCACCTTAGATTTAGGATTTAGGTTTAGGAAAATATTGTGTTTACCAAAATGGCGCTATTGAGCAACGTTTTGATGAGTTGTTCCACGTTTTGCTTGTAGCTCGTGCACATGCACATGTACAAAGACAACACAAGCATGATTCACATTAAACTGAAAGTGTAGCACATACAAGCCATAAAACACAAAAAAGACGATCACTGAATGTGACGGTAAATGAAACTGGTTTTTACTTCAAAGATTAGCCATGTCTATCAAATGGTTAGCACTGTGGCCTCACAGCAAGAGGGTTCTGGTTTTGAACCTAACATGGTCAGCTGGGGCCTGCTCAGTTCTGTGTGGAGTTGCCTATTTGCGTTTCCTCCCACAGTCCAAACACATGTAGGTTTAGGTGAACTGGAAACTCCTGTTTGTAGGTGTGAATGAGTTGGTCTGATTCTGTTTCTCAGTGTTTGTGTCATTAGACACTGGGCTCCAACCACCCACAACCATGAGCAAGAGAAGCAGGTGTAGAAAATGAATGGATGGATGGAGATTCATTTTCATTAGATTCACCTATTTCTTGTTGAGTATACATCCTTAAGAGGATACATCCAGATACATTTTCACTGAGCTGCTATAGAAAGCTATTTTTGCCAACTTGATTTTATTACATTTTTTCCCAGCAGGGCATTGTGGTGGAAATCTGAAAATAAAGAGTCGCCGAATCACCAGTCTTTTGATTATTTATTAAGCTTTCTGCAGAAAGGACCCACTGATGTGCACTCAAAGAGGTTCACAGTCAGAACGGGTGAAGAAGCACTTGGTCACATTGTATTTATGCAAGTTTATCAAGCTGGTACAAACTGGATTCTTTCTCACACTATGTCCCTCAAGAGAGAAAACAATTCACCAGTCAGATAAGTGGCTCCTCATAATCTAAGTAGCAACAGAGGAGAGTCTCACACTCTAACAGTGATTAGCAAGCTACATATACAGAACAATGATTGACCAAAGATCGATACAGGGTAAATTCCCAAAATTTCCCTTACAGCACATAACAGTAAACTGATAACTCAAACTCAAAATCTAGAATTTGCATCAGTCTCACCAGGTTCGACATATGGACTACTACTCCTCTAAAGGTGTTGTGTTTTATGCATGAGTGACAGTGGTAGGTGGTTTGGTTGAGATAATCAGCAATTAGTGCTTATGTCTGTTCATTTAAAAAGAAAAACAAGAAACATTGTCCAATAGAAAAAGTAAAATAAATCCAAATCCAAAGAAGTACTTCTTCAACTGAATGAACGGAATCTATTCACAAACATGAACCAAAAAAAAAAAAACCATACCCAGTCACACACACACACACACACACACTATTGAGTCCACTGGACATAACTGCAGCATTGAAATGTTTGACAGGTTGGTAGAATGTGATCTGTCAATCACCTTCGACTGTAAGAAAAAAAGGGGGCAGAAGAGATTCCAGTGATGTGTGTTTGTATCTGTCTGTCTGAGTGAGAGGCTGCTGGAGGAAGGAAGCAGTGTATGCATTGTCAGCACTGGGGGCCCCTTCACATGCTTCTGCCTGAAGGCCATCCATCTGTCAGAGGTGAAAGGGAAACCCCAGGCAGCTCCACAGTGACCCCGCTGACCTCCCTTTCTGATTCTCGTTTCATCTTCACTGGTCAAATGTGGTGATAATGAAGTAGCATTTCCTCTCCACTTCAAACAGAACCAACCATTCAGCATCAGTTCATATTCACTTGTCAGCATTTTCTCTATATAAAACCTTTTCCTTCCTGTTAGATGTTAAACAGCTATAGAAGGTTTACTGTATGGTTTTAGGTTGTTCATTTTGTAGCTTGATATTCCAATAACTTCACAGATTTGAATGAAATTTGGTAGAAAGTTAGGTCATGGAGAACAAGTGATTTGTTTGTGAGAATGGCAGTTTTGAAAATGTTTTAATATTATCTCTTAAACTGCTGCACCTAATAGCGCATATCAAAGCACTGAAGTCACGTTTTCAGCTGTTTAATTCATGCTTTATCAGTGGCTCATTCACAAACAACTTGGTTACCAGCTGACTGCTGTAGTTGGTGAGCTAAACTTTTAGCCCACTTGGAACTTGCTAGCACAGTCACAGTAGCTTGCTACCGGGACAGTGAGTTCATACAGTTTATTCTAAGAGAAGCCAACGTGCAAGCAAGTTGATTGGTTGATTCAACTTCTGTCGGGAGGCAGGTTCAAAACGGGGACGAAAACAAATGTAAGTATAGTATAAAGGGTAAAGGGGACGGATCTGAGTAACCCTTGTGCACGTTTGCCTATGTGCGGCCCAGAGAAACATAATTACAGCTTTACAACTGACTGCAAACAATGCCTCTTTTAAATAAAAGTGGTTGGTGCAAGACAGCTAATAGCCTATGCTAAATGAGCTTCCTCTGTTCTGGATGATGAAAGTTGAAATCATCACAATATATTTGCACAGATTTACTTACTCGCTACAGTTTCATTATAATGACTTCTGCCACAAAATGTCGCCATTTTAAATGCTGGTGTGACCAGGCCTTTACTCTGCTGACACCTTCACGGCAACAATGTTTGCTGCCACAGCATCTGTTTCAGTAATACAATATTAAAATACATCGGTGGCTTGCCATGTTGGTGTAAATAAGAAAAAACAAAACTATTGTAAAACATTTTCTAGAAGTTAAGACTTTTGTCTGTGCTGGAGTCCCAACTTTGGCCTCCTGTGGCAGCAATGTAAAGTTGTCAACCCATCTCACTATGTTAAGTGTGAACACTGTTGCACTCCACATTCACATAATGTGTGTGTTCATGTGTGTGAGTATTGTGTACGAAGAGAGAGGTCTCTTCTGAGACCATGGGGGCACTTCTTCAAAGGCGTTACTGCAGTCCACTAGACAAAGGCTCCATACACATGTCGGTAGCATTTCCCTTGCTCTGGGGGGACACACAAACACAGACACATGCACACACACTGGCTGACATCCTGTTTTTGAATGCGGACATGTCAATAAGAAGAAAAGTTTTGAGTTTTTACAACTTTTTTGTTCATTATAATTATATAAAAACCCACACACATACACATGCAAAGACAGACATTGCCATTCACACTGCCTTCAGTCCATTTGACCTCCTCTAATATTCAAGATCATTAAATGTCTTGAGTCTTGCTCTCTCCTTTAAAGGATCACTACACTGACTTTATTTTCTTTGATTCTGATTTTCTGATTAAGTCTGTATTTTAGAGGTCTATTAGAGGTCTATGGAGTAAAATTATTTTTTCTTGCTGCTTCTCAGCTTGTGCTTGTATCATCAGGGGTTGGATCTGAGGGCATGATTATAACCATCCTGAGAAATACAAAGAATATTGACGTGTAAGTGTAAAGAGGGCTCTAAGACCACCTTTGAGTCTAAGAACTACAGTCTGAGTCAACACAGAGAAAACTGACTTCTGTCCTAGACAAAGCTTAAACTAATATTTAACAAGGACCTATTTGAAAAATAAGACCCAGCTCCCTCAAGATTCACTCAGAACACTCCACTGGAAGTTGCAAGAACAGGAAATCAACAGCGGATCTTTTGTGTTTTGAGGCAGTGAGCAGACCTTGCCTGACACAGGTTTTAGAAAAACTGAAATATTATTAGGGCCCGAGCACTACAGTGCGTAGGACCCTATTGTTTTCCGTCGGATTGTTATTATTATTATTATTTTTTGTCCGAATCAATCACAGTTTTGAGGCCCTAAACATGGTTCATCGTTCCCCTCGTCATGCATCGCCCACTTCTTCATTCTTCTGCCATGTTTCCGATGACAACTCAGGGATTTGTGACTATAATAACTAAAGTATACTAACTAGCTATTTTATTTGGTAATGGAGAAATTCTAATTTTTAAGGACTTTTCAGTGAATCTTAGTGTGTCCTCCCCCCCCCCCAGATGCACCAAGGATCCAGCTGATTACTGGCAATTTGGAGGAGAGTTGTTCCTTATCTGCTTCGTGGCACTGTCACTTCTGGTAGAGATTCATTGACATTTTGTGGTATGTTTTGATTCTACTTATTAATACACTGGATAGTTAGGATTCTGAATTAAAAGACAGTATTCAAGCTAAAAAACAACAGACTACCACCCCCTCAGCACAATTTGTTGCTTTCTCCACCTGTTTCTAAGGTATCATGACCTCATCATGATAGTAACCCTAACAGACACATGGAGATATACCATTTTTAGTTTTTCAATTCCTCCTGGGGGGCCCTGAAGAACTGTTTGTGAATAATTGGTTGATATTGTAAATTTAACTTATTGTACATTCTTGAGCACTTCATTGAAGGTGTTTGATCGTAATAATTCAAAAAAAGATATCTGTAAAATAACAGTGTTTCTCTGTAAAAACTCGAATGCAAATTTCTGTAAATTTATTGTTTTTGTAATTTTTTTGAATTAGGATATTTTACTTAAATTTTACGGTTTTTGTTTGGCAGTCGCTGCTGCCAGTCATTTGACCGTTTTTCTTTAATTGAAGGTGTTTGATTGTAATAATTTAGGAAATACCTGTAAAATAACAATGTTTCTCTGTAAAACTTTTAGCACTGTCATTTTACTGAAGGTGTTTGATTGTAATAATTTGGGAAATATCTGTAAAATAACAGTCTTTCTCTGCAAAACCTCTAATGAAAATTTCTGTAAATTTATTGTTTTTGCACTTTATTTGAATTAGGATATTTTACATTAAGTTTACGGTTTTTGTTTGGCAGCTGCAGCTGCCAGACATTCGACCGTTTTTTTACGATTGTTTTTTTTTTACAGTGTAGGCAAGCAATGTCTGTCTGTGGTGGGTATGCCAGAGTTAGTCAGCCTTAAAAGTGTTTAGTAAGCCCAGTTTTAGGTTTTTGGTAGCTTTTGCTGCCACAGAAGAAGTACATTTGTAACAAGTGTAAACGCACACGTCTCCACTACAAAACATTTTGGGCACCTCAACTGGCTAAGAATGACTGGTGTCACAGGATGTCATTTTAAAAGATGGCAAGCCCACACAAGGGCGTAACCATGGTATAGACATTGGGGGGGTCCAAATTATTTTAAAAGTGCATTTCCCACAATTCTATGATATTTATATATGAAAATTCAGAACATAGTTTTGAGGACTACATTGATCATTTGAATTCACATTTAAAGGAATAGTCTGATTTCTCTGAGATAGTGGCTGCCCCTCCACTTCATTTGTTTTGGTCAGTTGCTGTTTTTTCACTGTTTTACAGCTAAAACAAGCAACTTCTTCCAAACTTGTCCACTCATGTCTTAATCTAATTAAGATGGGAGCATTGCTCTCCATGTAACCACAATCATTCACACACAAGATGCATTTACCTGTAGTGCCTTACTAAGCTACCTATTTAGCTGGATACTTACACTTACTGTCTATGTGCTCTACTAAATTGCTCTATGCCGGTCCTGCTTTCTAAGCTTTTAAGGTAACGTTACTTCCTCCATTTGCTCACCTCCACTGACTGAGCAAATTAAAAAAACCGTCAGATTACCATCACTGCACAGAACGATTTAAGGTGATCTGATTCTGAGCTTCATTAGTGAACATTGATAGCAACAACAACATGCTAACGGTGTCAATCAAACAACCGCAAGTGTACAATTGGGAGGGGGTGGGTCACACACTTTTCCTTTCCGTTTTCCAAACAAACAAAAATAAATTGAAAATAAACAGGAAATACCAAGAAACAGATCCATTGACAGGGTTCATAAAAGGAGGACATATTTAAGATATTTTCTACTGTATATTGATGGGGACAGATTGGTAGTTTCTCAGTACTGAGAATGCGTGGTTACGCCCTAGCACCCACAAGAGCTTGACCTGCCAAGAGTGTATGAGTATGCTACTGATAAACAGAATGTAGGAATGTCTGTTAGCTGCACTCAAACAACTTACTAAGACAGGATACACAAAGGTTAGATATGTGCTTAAACAGAAGTGTTTCATCTTTTGTTTAGTTTGTTATACTTGTTGGTTATTTTGACTACATTTTAAAGATGTTAAATATGGTATATTTGTTATATGGTATGTTTGTGGTATAAATGTTTTTATCTCCTTATATTGAGTCTGAGTCAGTTATTCCAGATTCCTTTTTCAAACTGTATGCATGGGCGTGATACAACATAGATTTGTGCAGTTCTCCTCAAGTGACTGAAACACAGCTGTGATAGAAAGAAATTCTAGAATCTGTCTGCCTTGCAACACAGAAGGAAGAAAGCAGCTGTCTGATCTTGTCAACAGTACTGATGCTGCACAAAGATAGTCCAAACTCTGTTTTGCTGCTCTCTGTTCATGTAATTCACAAGTTGTCACTCTTTAAGTCAATAAAAGGATGCTGTCACCAAGAAATTGCACTTATGATTGACATATGCCTTTCCTTTCTTTGGAGTGCACAAGCCTTTTACTGACAACAGTCATCAAACCACAGATTTCAATCTCAGTGGTCAGTGTATTCTGGCCTGCTTGGGGATAGTTGTAGGAGGAAGTTTTCTCAATGATAAAATGCTGCATCACATTCAATTAAAGAAGCTTTAATGGTACTGCATTCACACAAGCAGTGACAAAACGACAAAGCGAGCGTTCATTTTATTTGGTTGCTGGGAGATGAGAAGTGACAGCGAGCGGAGCAAAGGCTTGTGAAGGCATGTCAGTGACTGGAGATAGCAGATAGCAGAGTTCAACTTCATGCAAATGCACCGACACGGTGGAGCGATCAGATGAAGGCAATATGTGTTCACTTAATATTTCTCCACTGTAAAATTTGGTGTAATTTTAGTTTCTGTCTGTAGCAAAATTGAAAAATACAAGAAAAGCTGATTGCCAGTGTGTCCTTGTCTATCTCCTGAAACATCAGTAAACAGAATGTGACCTTCATGATGAATATATAATGGTAAGTCAGTGTTATTTGCATAGCATATTTCATTACAAATGTGCTGTATACAAGTGTTTTACATTAAAATGCAAAACACATTTATATATAACACACTTGGCAAGTAATATAAAGAAAAATACATTTGAGAAATACAAGAAATTGCAACAATAACCCAAAGACAGTAATATCCACCCAGTTTGCCTTTGAATGTAAACACAGTTTGGACAGATCTGAGGTCACCAGACTGTTGTTCCCCAGACCAGGACCACACTTAAAGCAACCTCAAAGATCTGAATCTTATTCTAGGTACAATTAGAAAACCTAGTGACCTGGTTGCAGTCAGTGTGCAGGTCAGAAATGTATTGGGGAAATGTACAATTTTTGTTAATTCTGCAATTGTCTGTTTGGGTAACTCAGCAAAAAGAGCATTACAGTAACCTTAGTTGAGATGAATGCATAGAAATTAATATGGCAAATGATATTATGCATCACATAAATGTAGCTTAAAATAGTATATCATTTTGATGGATAGGGTTGGCAGGATTCTGTGGGGTTTTTTTTGTGTTTTTTTTTGTTATTTTCAGCAAGTACCATGAAAAGACCAAAACCAACAATGCAATGGGGGGAGAGTGGCACAGATGCTAGTGATGCCAGCTGTGCAGGTAGAGCTAACAATGAAAGATTATGGAACAGGGGGTCAGAAAACTAAATAACTGTTGGAATGATGATTGATGCTTGGCCAATGGTCCAAGTAAGTTTATGATATAAAGAAATGTGGGCAGGGCAACAAAAACTTATGAGAAGAAATGTAACTTAAGAAATGATTCTATTATTGGCCAACATGCAATGTTATTACTCACTGAAAATAAATGACTAAAGTAATTACTCATCAGCAGTATTTAGTTAAGATACCTTACTTTCCATGACTCTGGAGCTCTGTCAAAGGTCCAGCAACTCCAAACCCTCCAAACTCATTCATTGCTTTTTGTGTATTTCACAAATGTGGAAATAGAAAACCAGACATTGTAACAAGCAGTCAGCCTAGGGCAGGGGTTCTCAAACTTTTTACTCACTTTTATTCAAGGTCAGCAGCAACAACACACAGCACTCTTTCCAGCAGTTAACGTTGCCATGACAACGATGTCAACGATAGGGAAATAAGCCACATTAAAACCACATTCATCTGGAGGATCTCTGTGAACGATCTCCAGCTACACTGTATATTTAACATCACTAACAGTTTATTGATCAATATTGTATGTATGTATTTCAAAATAGAAAACATTACACTTCATAACGTAATGTATTCATAACACGAGGTTTGGGCTGGGTCCGGATTGACTTGCCGTTCGGTCCGGACTTTGAGAAGTCCTGGCCTAGGGTTTGGAGGTATTTTGTGACCATCAACAGCTAGTTAGTTATGGTTACTGCAGACAGCATTCCAAGGGACCCATCCTCACAGTGAAAACATGGGGTTCACATTAAAGTTCTTCATGGACCTAAAACCTGAACCTGGCCCATAGCTGCGTCTTTAAGATCTGACCCGGCCAGTTCTGCCAAGAAATTTGAGGCATGGACCCAACCTGAAGCTAAATTTTTGCTTCATATAATCACTTTTTTGTTTTGTGCAGGTAAAATGGAACTGCTAAAAATTGCATGTTTGGTGTATTTTAAGGCGTTGTCACCAGGGTTGCCAACTGTCACACGCTTTCACGTTTAGTCTCACGCTCTCACGTTGCCCAAACAATTCTCACGCCAAAACACTGCGACAGCAACAGAGATGAACAGACGAGCGTACTTACCATTGGTTACATACTGAAACCCCCATTCTATGAGTATAGGCTCTTAAATTTCTCTCTGTTTGGACCGCGATATGTGCGCGATGCTTATTCTGGCAGAAAACCCTGCTGGAGTGCATAAGGCGTTCAAGCAAGCTTGTGAGTGAGTGAGTGAGTGTTCATATTTGGCTGAGTGAGTGAAAGAGTGTGTGTTCATGTGTACATTTGTGTGTGTGTGTGTTCATATATTGGCTATGTGTCTGGAGTAGGATAGGTTCTTGTGTTATTTTGTTTCTTTTTGTTTATTTCTGGTTCTTGCTACTTGTGAACATTCAATAAAACGGTATAGTTTTGATAGTAGAAACAACACGTCTTTGACTTTCATTAGTGAATGAACGGTTAGTGTGTGTCTAATATTGTGAAATTGTGAGTATTTCCAAGGTGGCGTAGTCAGGCTATATCCTTAAATCTTACAATATAACTCTTGCCTCATGTGTAAGGTGCATACTTTTTTAAACCCTGATAATGAATTGAGTCCGTATGTGCACGTGATAAAGTGTGCGTGCTTGTATGCATGATTAAGCCCATGGGCCATGGCATCAAAATCTCACTCCTGCCGGGTACCCAAAGTTGGCAACCCTGGTTGTCACATTTTTCCTCCTGGTCCATCCCTTCATCCACCCGCTCTTCCCCTATGCCCATGCATACCATTCACTGTAACAAATTTCTGTAGTTTTCACAGCAGTATTACTGTATAATGACCAAATGCTTACTGTTGAACCTGTATACAGAATGTTGCTGTAGATCTGCAAAGCATCATGGTCAATATTCATTGGCAGGTGAACAGTAAATATATTTTTCCTGTGAATCACAATACAGTAATTTTACAGATATTTTTTTCAGCAGTTGAAACAATAATTTGTCTTTACTGATGGTACATTTAGCATATTTCCAACACAGATGTTTCCTAGTTTTTGTTATCACGCAGACAGAGGAGGACCCCACATCTTTATATCCTCCAGAACGTTAACAGTTACACAAATGATGAGAGGAGACTGTCCTCCCCAAAAATACGTCCGTATAGGTCTGTGCAGCAGCTTTTTACAACCCATATTTACATTTGTATGTACAGCGACCTCTAGTGGCCATAGTAATTATGACATGAGCAAAGGCAGAAGTCCAGTGAGGTAGTATAAAGAGTGACAAAGTCCATGTACATATGTAAGTCACATCACATAACTTAACTTACTAAACTTAACTTTATTTTAAGCTAAACCATGATCTTTTCCTAAACCTAACCAAGTAGTTTTGGTTTCTAAACCTAACCTAACTGCTACCGATTCACAACGTTAACCACGTGTTTGTTATTGTTACTATGGCGATGAAGGTCCAGTACGCTTATACATGTCATTTTGGGAGTCATGGACAAATGACCTATTCTGTCGTTTATGTTGGAGGACTTGTTGGATGAGAGTATTTAACGTTACATGCTGATGGCCACCTGCTTTTCTCCACACAATTTTGTTACAAGAGCTTACTGACAAGATTCCGCACTTTCTTCAGCCTTTGACTTCAGCAAGGTAGCTCACTATTTTGCAACTGTAGGCTACGTTAATTTAGCACAGTCTTCTCATGTACAGTTACCTGTGTGTGAGTGCACTGGGAGAGAGAAATAGAGAGACACACCTTCCTTCCTAAGCTAGTGTGCATAATATTACCAAAATAAACTATTTGCACATGAAATTTTGATAGATTTCATGACATTTGGTTGATAACGTCATCAGTTTGGGGTAGGAGTAACATTATTGGATAAAAGTTCAATTGAAATCGTGTGTGTGCCCGCATGTATGAGTGTGTGTTAGTGCGCTAGCTAGCTAGGTCCATTTGGAGAAGCTTGTCACTCGTTGAAGCGGGCCAAGGCGAAACACAACACCGCAGCAGGAAAGACTTTCCTTACAACATTTTTGATAGGATCATGTGTTTTCTGAGCTTCATCGCAGGGCAGACTGCAACAGTTAAATTGCATAGTTTTTCACTAGCCTAACTTGAGCATACGGGGTCTCATTCCTGACTGATGCAAGAATAACAAATTCCACTGCACCAATTTTTAAGTCTCACAGGTTTTTTTTTTTTGCACCATTTGGCTCTTTTCTTTCAGGCTGAGGAGCTGCAGCAAAGAAAACCACAACAATCATTTCAGCTACATACAGGAATGAACTAGTATGCATAAAATGTGTTTTTTAAGTGCAAACAATGTTGTTTCTCTGCAGACACTATGCCTAGATATATCAAGCATGTTAAAGTGCCCAGAAACCGTGTAAACGTCAGGTTTCCAGTGTGTAAATTTGAATTGTCAGGTTGAGGAATGCACTTTTAAATCTTCACATTTTTCAATTCTCTGTGAGCATATAAAGTTGCATATTAGGGATCGGAAAAATATTGTTTGCCCTTTCAGCGCTTGTCAGAAGCTCTCCAGTGTCAGATCTTCGTTCACCCGACGCAAGCAGGAAACATGCAAAGGACTCAGTAGCTTGTAGAGATGGAGGCGTGGGCAATGATATAGGTGTGCATGATGATGCTGTTGATATGGGAAAAGATGACATGACAGAGACTGTAGAATTTCAGTTATGTTGAGCCTTCATCTTGGGTTTTCATGCTTCTGGTAAGAACGTATTTTCCAGTATGTCCCAGTGAAAGACACTCTAAAAGCGCTGTTGAACCTGCCATCAGTGAGAGAGCAATATAATGTGTCAAAAATGCACTTACCAGAAGATCCAAATGTGCCTGAGGATGTGAGGGATGGTAATACTACCAAAGAAAACACCCTTTTACAAGAGTTGCCTTCCTCAATCTCAGTTATCTTGTATCAAGATGCCTTTGAAGTTGTGTATCCTCTTGTATCTGGCAAAAAAAAACCACATGCTCCTAGCTGTGTACATAACACTGGGTGACATATTTCCTCATAACAAGTCATTATGAGGCCATTGGGAAGCACTTCACATTTGTGCAGTTGAATAGGAGGATCTCTGAACTAAAGTTCAAAGGTAGTGATGCTAATAACCACCCTTGTGTGGTTAGAGCTGATGGAGAGAAGTTGGGAGGAAGTGCATCACAGAACTGGTCCTTGCTACATCCTCTCCCTATTCTTGTAGGTACATGTATCAAGAAGACCAAGTTTGGCAGTTGTACCTCAAGCTGAGGGATATAGTAGAAATTGTCTATGCACCCAAGATCATACCAACCAGCTAACCTTTACTTGTTACTTGTTGAGGAATATTTGGAGTCTAGAGCAACTGCTTTTTCAGAACAACCATTAAAGCCAAAACACCATTTCCTCCTCCACTACCCAGAACTCATAATAAAATTTGGCCCACTCATTCACCTCTGGACTCTCCGCTTTGAAAGTAAGCACACATTTTAAACAATGCGCATGAAAGCTTCATAATTTACCTCTGTAGCACTGGCAGAAAGGCACCAATTGCTACAGGCCTATTTACACTCAGGGAGCTTGTTCCCAGCCATTCTTCAATTCTCTTCTTCAAAACGGATAGCTATGGCTGTGTCAACTGGCAGCCTTCACAGCTACCAGAAGGGGAAAATAGAGTCTCTCTATGACATGAAAAGAGAGATTGACTATTTATTCCCAGGAGGGACAAAGAGGTGCAGACCAGAGGCACGTGAATGACCTCATGACATGTATGATCCACAGAGTTGTCACATTAATGCAACTCCTTCACCAAGTATGTCAGATTTACAGAAAGAGTCATTTTGAAACTCTCTAAATATGCATGAAATGCAGTGTACATTGTCAGGGTAACTTATACAAAGAGGAAGGATTTGTATGTTCAGGAAAGGAGTGTTGTTGTTTACAAAATAAAATTTGTATTTAAAATATAAAATGTTGAAAGTTGAATCAAGTGACACAATAAATGGTGTTTTGTGACAAAAACAGTGATTTATCACCGCAGACTAACCACACCAGGAGGAAACTGTCTGAAATTTAACTTCTGGCAAAAAGAGGTGTAAAATCCTCAGCACTGTTGTCAGACAAACATGGAGGGAGAGACTAAAGCCAGGTCAGAACAGTGAGGGACGGAGACAAACAGACAGACAGAGAGACATGCAAATCAAGAGATGCATCAGAACGTTAGGCTACTGAGCTCTCCACTGAGCACCACACAAGACTAAAGAGCAGCAGAGCAACCGCCTGTTCACACAACTTTATCTTTCCATTCCCGACTTTTAATGTTTGACTGCAGCTCCAGTTCAGTGTGTTATGAGTGAAGCAGACACTATTACTTATTAAGTGGACCTGTTATATGTTTGTATGTGTTTACAGCAATAATCTAATCGAAGGAGCCTAGAAGGACAGGCCTAGGAGCGCCTATCCTCCTAGGCCTGTAAAAGTTTACAGCCTGCCATGCTGTTTAGTGTTACTCTGTGTACAATGATGCAGTGGGAAAAAAGGAATGATTCGGCTGACCACACGTGGTTCAAATTGGGGGTGCCTCATCTGATGATTTGGATTATTGACGTTTAGGGTGCAGCCCTAGTAATTACTGAATTTCACATTTTGAATCCTCTATACCAGTAGTTCCTAACCTTTTTTGTCCGATGTACCCCCACAGCCGTATCAGATGGGCCTAAGTACCCCTTTATCATACTCATACATATGGCTTTATTGTTCAATGTATGTTTTAGTAGTTTTGGCCAAGTCCGCATTTGTACTACGTCCATTTGGAGTGACAGTACAGTACAGTATCTTTACTTGTAGCTTAACTAGTCTTTCTGCAGTCTTAATCAACTTACAGCTGACTAGTATTGGTAAGTTACTTTGACAATAACTATAAAGATCAGCATCACACACATTTGTAATCTTACTTGTGTTACT
Source organism: Macquaria ambigua (assembly GCA_008360985.2). Taxonomy (NCBI): domain Eukaryota; kingdom Metazoa; phylum Chordata; class Actinopteri; order Centrarchiformes; family Percichthyidae; genus Macquaria; species Macquaria ambigua. The sequence continues at coordinate 42,754 of VMKM01001357.1, forward strand.
TTTTCACACAAATATGTGGATATATCTCATCTAATCATAATTTCTATTTTTTCATAGTAACTTCATAATTTTCCACATACCCCCTGGTAACTGCAGAAGTACCCTTTGGGGTACAAGTACCCCTGGTTGGGAATCACTGCTCTACACTACTACTAAAAAACAAAATGACATCAGTGTTAGATGTTACTCAGTAATGTGTTACACTGTTAACAGGCCAAACAGTAGCACTGTGGATCCAAAAGTAAAATATTGTCATGAGTCAATATCTTCTATATTTCCCTCAGTTGTTGCTGATTGAATCATCGATTGTGCACCCTACTGCATTTTTAGGGAAGTTAAATAAAAATGCAATTAACATATACTCTCTAATGATAGATATGACTTCATCTCAAGGTGAAAGTAGGTTACAGTTGTTTTTAGTAATATCACAAAGACTCATATTTTCACAAAAATGATGGCACACAGTAGAGGTGAGGCTAAACAGCTGAGGTGGGCAAACTATTATTCTCCAGCAACAAAAAAAGAACAGAACAGAAAGAGAGAGAGAGAGAGAGAGAGAGAGAAGGAAGAATTTCAGCAAGCTACCCTGAACCCAGTCTGACAAAATGAAAGTATTAATATAAATGTTTGAAAGTGCATCATTGTTCTCTCAAACTCTTTGTATCTAAATCTGAATTATATTTTCTCTGTGGAGAGCTATTGCTCCCACACACAAATACACTCACACACACACACACACACACACTTCAGTCTGTGGGCCAATCCATTTCAGCAGCACAAAATAAAAGTTGTTCCCATGGACGCAAAAAAAATGCCTTGTTGAAGCAGAGGCTCATGAAAGGCTGCTGTATGTTTTGTTTTCCACCAGAGTGCTCTCAACCAGAGGGCTCAGAGTGTGCTCGAGTGCTAGGACACCGACACAAAGGGAAGGAGAGATGGGATGAAAGAAGAGAGAAAGGCAGAAAGAAAAAAAGGAGGGAAAGATTTGAGTGTAAGGAGCAGGTTGATAAAAGGCTTCCTCTGGACTTGGACTTGGACTTTGAATGCACATACAGTGGGCTATTGCCTACATAGCCTTAAAGCACAGAATTCTGCTATTTATTTTAAAATGGCTTTTGTAGTTGACTTGCAAGGGATGTTGGCTGCCTGCTATCTACCAAAGAGAATAAAAAAAATACTCAAGTGGGGCTTGTTCCACTGTTCCCACTTCCTTTTTGTGAGTATCAGCAAATGACTACAGCGGGAGAACAACTTGGATGGTTCCACAATCCCACATCAATAAGCACAATTACCTGACGAGCACTTATTTAAGTTGACTGTGAGTTGGAGGACACTTTTGCAGCAGCTTCTGAACTCTTTTACACCTTTTTGTTCAGTTCCTTTTTTTTTTGTCTGTTCCTGCCACTTTCTTTAAACTGGGCAACTTCACACACTGGCAGCTCAGTTTTCCTCAGTGCCCAGAAATGCTGTAGGATAAAGATGATACCCAAACGTACAAAGTATCTTTGGATATGTGAGTGTTGGCTCATGTTTGATTAGGAGGTATTTTTGGGATTATTGATACATTTTGATTTGGATCACCTCATGGAGATGATCCACCCATACCCCAACTCCCAAGTGGTCGACCAAGTATTATGGTACCATAGCTAAGTAGATGACACTCAACTCTACATTACATCGTATCCTGATAACATGAGCACCTTAGCTGCTAACTGCTAGAAGGACATAAATCTCTGGATGTCGCAAAACCTTCTGCAGTTAAACAAAAGACAGAGCTTCTAGTGTTGGGTACCAAGGCTCTGAAGTGGGTGGATCTGTACATATCTGGATTCTAAATCCTTAAGGTCCACTGACAACCTTAAAAGGGTACCCCAGAGATATCTCCCCTGGTATGGGTCAAGCTCCAAAACCCCTGAATCCTACGTTTCCAATAACGCAAACAATAGCATCTATTTTGTTAGACCCTCCATCCCTGATAAACACCCACATCTTTCAAGTTATTCTGTCCGATTCTGTTTAAAAAGCCCAAGCCCAAACTGACATAGCCCTGATGACATCATCAGGATTTGAGAATAGACATTTATTCTTGACCTTTGGGCATAGTGTATGTGACAAAATAATCGAAGCTCAAAGGTTCACTTAGTAGATGTACTCTGTGGAGTTGTTGACCACTAGTAGCACTACGAAATGTGTTCTTGTTGGGTCCCTGTTTTGTTTGTTCTTGTGCACGCACATAAGGAGGCACATGCTCATGCACGTGCATGCAGGTGACGTAAAACACATTCCTACCAGTGGTTTCACATTATTCCACTGATGTACAGGTGGCAAATAAACATGGATGTAAATAATGCAGGATTCAAAATCTGCATTGCAAGTGCTTTCCAAGAAGGGAAATGCATTCAACATGTTTGTTAGACCTCAAGGATACACACGTTTTGGTGATAAACACTGAACATAAACAGAAACTTTGTTTTCAAGAAAACTCCAAAGGCCACGTTTATTAGCCTTCAGAGCTTTCAAGTGCATCTCATAGTCTTAGTTCAGCAAATGGAGCTGGCTCAGGTGAAATCATATGACCTAACTGTGGAATTTCTGTCAAGTGATAACAAGTGGTCCTGTCAGTGGAGGCCATTCACATGAGCTGAGACAGGAGTACGACAACTTGTAATCATCTGACCAATGTTCCAAACTTAGTTCAAGTGATGACACCTCAGCCATCTGAATAAGGTCAGTGAGATATGGTTGAAAGCTCCTAAAACATGTAATTGGACATTTGAGCTTAGATCATTTTGTTACCTATCATCAGGGTTATTTTCTCAGACTTTAGAAAGCTCCCCCAGAGCTACAGATTACATTATACGACTGTTTTCAGGCTGAGTAGTACTCCTCATAATGGATAAACTGCCCTTTATATGTAAACTCAGTCTCGTGTTTGTTCCCCTTGAAAGACCCTTGATTGCAGTGTTGATGTACACTATTGTCCAATAATGCAATGCACAAAGGAAATTAATCAGCATTAAAGAAAAGATACATTAAAACAAATGTTGAGACAGCTGCAGAAGAAAAACTGAGAAGATTATGTGAAAGCAGAATACTGTAAGTACAGAGCTGAAGTTTGTTGTTGTTGTTGTTGCTCAACTATGACATACAGTATATAGTACATACTGTATACAATTGTTGTATGGAACAGGGACACAGCATATGGCTTAGATATGAAATTGTTTATTATTTATTAATTGAGATGGAAGTCTTTGGCCAAAATAACTGGGCACACAGGGAAGGGCCAGTTTTGTCACCATGGACTCCTGGATTCACCCAACCATTCTAGGGACAGCATTTAATCTTTAGAGCCTTACAGCTACATCGAGTGCCTCTAGGGACCCTGTAGAGATGGACAGTGTGGGAGAAGATTTGGAAGAGACTGATGAAAGTAATAATATTGGTGGGAAGGGGCGTAACAAAAGAAAGAGTTGAACTGGTTTAAATAAGGTGGAAATGTGATTGAAAGGTGGATAATGGGAGGCACTTGGCTTGGTCCTGTTCCATAACCTACATTGATATTAACATCTGTTTTCTAGAAATACTATTATTTTTCATGTTTTTATAAAACTGCTATTTTTGTTTGCGCTCCAAAACTCAACCACTGCAGCTCCAGAGCTAGCTCCATACACGGTAAACGTGCAGCCCTGTGGTGTGGAGTATCAGTATTGATTGAATGTATTCTCTCAGGTCAGAGAGATCAGCAGGGAGTGTAACCAGAAGAGGAGGGTGAAAAGAGAGAGCAAACAAATACCAGCAACAGAGAGCACGTCAAACACCGGGGGAGAGACAGGAGACACAGGAACAAGTGTTTGAGGAGCACGGACAGCAGAGACCGAGACAGCAGTGGATACTGGGAGATGATGTCAGTGGGCGATGCCATCTTCTGTAGATTTTTATTTGAGTCAGAATGGGAAACGATTGTGCAGAAAGGAAATAAAAACACTCCTAACAATGAACAATGGCACAGTTCACAGACCACATGACAAATTACTACCTGACACATTTTGTTGCCAGTGTTCTTCTCTGAGTGCTTGAAAATGTCATTCAGTTCACAGACACAATAAACGATCCCACAAACATATATTATGTTTAACAAGATGTCATCTGAAATATATTATCAGGGTATCAGCATTGAAAACATGTGAGTATAAATCTGTGCAAAAGTCAAATTCTACTCCTCTACCCACAGATGTTGTGCCTTCCTGGATACTAGAGAAAGAGGGTGACAGACAAAGCAGTGTGTGTTTCTTTTCCATTTAAATCACTAACATATTCATATTTTAATTTTTAGCTCTTGTCCATCCACTGACAGATTAATTTAATTTACTGGAGGAAAAAACTGTAAGGCCCCATGCAGTTGGACCAGCTTTTATAACAGCAAAATTTCAGCCCAAAATCAATTCTTTTTAAAGGAACCAGTGCAATCAGTGATGCGCAGAGCTTTGAGGGAACAAACAGCATCAAAGTCCAAGCTATTGTAATAGCTGCGTTGCACCATCCAATTTCATATAACCCTGCTCTGCTGGGGTATAAAATGCTCCACATCATCATGAGACAAGAGTCAGTGGTACAAATTTAGCAACCTAGCTAGTTTGCTAACTGGTAGTAAGCAATTGTGGGCTGTGTTGGTGTGAAGTTGTTGCAACAAGTAGCAGTGGGAAAGTGAGGAAAGATCCTGTTTAAGCAATACCACAGTGGTTTATAACATTATTAGACAGGATTTTCTACTCTTTTTTTAAGTTATCACGACAGAAATGTTGTATTGCCTTGCACTGTTACTGCATCCTGGGCTTATCGCTTGCCAAGACGATTGTGATTGGTTTAAAGAAATATAAACAAGTGTGTTTTTTCCCCTATACCAGAATGATAATGGGTTCAGTCAGATCTTTCTCCAGCGCTGGCACAGCGCTAAAACAAAGTGTGAAGATAGGTCTGGTTATGCGAGACATAACAAAAACTTCATCACTATGAGCAACACCTTTCACATACACGTATCAATGTGATCCATTGTTAATATAAAAATATAAATTAAAGCCGCTTTAAAGTTCAGGTTATAGGAAACCCTAGGTTATGGGTTGTTAAGTTCCTGCAGTGGAAAAGCACTATAAGTGCATGTGGCTGCATCTGCTTCCATTGCTATCATTAACGGCAGTGTCCAAGTTGGAAACAAACATTACAAGAGTATTTTGGAGTAGAAACTGGAACTACAAAGACAAGAGTCTACTGTCAAGAAACCTACATTTATAAATAAATGTACCTTCTGACACTATTTTACTTTGAATGTTCCTGTCTGCAGTCAGCCTGCAACATTTTTCTTTAAAAAAAAAAGTGTGATGCAAAAAAGGAATTTCAAGAAAGTAAAAATTTCTTGTTTCTGGTAAATTTGTCTTAATTTTTGTCTAAAAAGAAAAATAATCTTGTCAAGCATGTTTTACATTAGAAAAATAATCTCATTTTAAGAAAATATATCTAGTTTGTCTTAATAAGATATTTCAGCTGATATTGAGCTAGATTTAACCGGTAACTAGCTACAACAATGGTTTCCATAATATTCCAGCAGAGGAACAAGATTGTTTTACTTATTTTAAGAATAAGACCTCTTGCACAACTTCTCAATGTAAGAAGCGAAATCTAAGCAAGATGAAATATCTTAAATCAAGGCAATATATGCTTGTTTTTTGTCTGACAAGATATTTCTTCACCAGGCAGTTTTTGTGTTAGAGCATTTCACGTGATTCAAGCTTTTTAGTCTTCAAGTACTTAATAAGATACTATAACTTGTTGCTGAGATTGTTTTACTGGTTCTGAGTAACTTAATACTTCCCTCCCCCAAAATTAACAGGGTTCATACAAAGTCTTGAAAGTGTGGAAAATGCTTAATTTTCACTGTTATGTTTTCAAGGTTAGGAACATGCTTGAATTTGAATATACTCCTTGAAAAATGCTTGATTTTCAACATTTTAACATAATATGTTTCATCTATAATTGCTCATGTAAACCTAAAATCTTTTAATGTTTGAAATGAAACGATCCCATTGCCGTATTTGTTTGTTGTCTCCTGGAATTCATAGTAACAATTTAGATGTGATGACAAAGGCTTTGAGAGTCTGGACATTTTTGGTTTAGGTACCTTGAAAGTGCTTGACTTTTACAGTAAAGCTGTACAAACCCTGTTTATTATAAGAAGATTTTAAGCACTGTTACATTTGGTATCTTGCCATAGATCTTACACTTACATTTTCATTTTCACCTTGACCACCAATGGTCTTTATGTTGTTTTTGAATCCGTAGTTCTGTGCAGCCTCTGGATATACTGAGTCAACAATAAAGAAGTAAAAAGAAATGTGAGATTAATGTCTACCTACTCAAGGCAGTATGGTGGTGTAGTGGTTAGCACTGTTACTTCACAGACAGAAGGTTCCTGGTTTGACTCCATTGGTTGGCTGCTTCTTTTAAGCACAATATACTATTTTTTTCACTGTAAATTCTAGGTTATATAGCCTTATTTCAAGACAATAGCATTAAATTTAAGCACATTTTCCAAGCACAATTTGCTTAAATTTTGGCATTTTGTCTAGTTTTAAGGCCCATTATGGTCTTTCAGTGGCTAGTTTTGTTTTGTTTTGCTAGTTTTAAGAATTCTAGCCAAGCAAAATTTGCTTACCCCATTGGCAGATTGTTTTTGCTCAATACAAGACAATTTGATTATATTTAAGAATATTTGGCTTATTTCTAGTAGTGCTGTTTTTGCAGTGTACAAGGCCTCAACTGTCACCTGTCACGCTGTTTTTATCATGTTCTATCAGCACCATATGTTAAAGTGCTGCCCACAGCGGTACACAATAATTCTGTGTAGTATGCATGTAAATAATCAAATTAGTGCAGGCAGGAGGCATGAGGAGGGGGACTTTTTGGTAATCAGGAATTAATTTAAAAGTAACAACATGTGATTTAACCCATTCTAATCTGGCTTTATTTTATTAATTTTAATGAAAGGGTTTGCTTTAAAGAACAACTTAACGCCCAGTTTTAGGTTGAACAAATCCCCCGTCACATATTTAAAACATTTATTTAAATCCACAGTGCAACCCCCACCCCAAACTCGGTTTGGGGTGGGGGTTGCACTGTGGTTTAAATATGCATATGGGCTTGTGAGTATTGTTTTGAGACTGACTTGAAAAATGTGAACCTATCTTAATATAATTTTTTAGACATATATATTTCTTTGAAATTGTAATCCTTAAGATTTCAGTCTTGGTTTATTTGTCCACACCCATGACTACAGGTGGTAACAGAAAGTGCAGTTTAATACTACAGCAAACACTTCTCGAGCAGCTACTTTGTCAGAAATACAACAGAAGAACAACTGGCGTATCTGCTTCACTTTGTCGAGGAGAAATTATGTTGTTTTGTAGATGCATTTTTGACAAACAATCGTGGTCAGTGCTAACCTCTGTGACAAATACATGCCGTTTCCTGTGACTGCTTCACATAAAAGCCACCCCGTGTTTTGCCAATTGAGTGCTTTTAATGTGAAGCAGCAGCAGTGGGAAATGTTGGGTTACCAGTAATTTAATCCAGCTCTGATATGGCTGTAGGAGAGTGAACAGTGAGGCTGATATCAATGAGATAAAATTACAGTAAAGCTGGATTACAAATGTCATCATTTCATGTGAATCCCTTGTGTGTGTGTGTGTGTGTGTGTGTGTGTGTGTGTGTGTGTCTGTGTGTGTGCGTGCGTGCGTGTGTGTGTGTGTGTATGTGTTGGAAGGCAATTTAAATCCAGGAATGGTGGACCACTAACAATGAAAACTACTATATAAAGAGATAATTATTAAATGTTAATACACTGAATGGCTATTGCTGAAAAAATGCAGACCATGAATATTATCAAAAAAGACAATGAACTGCCATTGCAATGAACACTGTATATTGGGCCCAGAATTAAGTGATGGCATATTAAAGCGACTGTATAATTTACTAACTCAAACAAAGTGGATTTAGTGTTCATTGGTGTTAATAAGAAGAAAACATATGCTCACTTAATTCAAAGCTCTGCTCAAGTTTTAATACAAGGGATTTATGTAAATAAAAAAATGGAAGAACCTTGATGTCTGTACAAATGCAATTTTTCTACAGCATGTAAACAGATGTTTTATTGACATTTAGGTGTGGAATATGCAGAGTGAAATGATAGTAAAGGCTGGCAGATGTTAAAACATCCAGGCCATGAAATATGGGTGTCTGTTTATTTACTTTAACACAGGCCAGCTCATAACTCGCCTGATTCAGAGCCATGGATTATATCTAAATTTGGAGTCTGTCCAGCTGCTTCAACGGGCCAGTGGTTGACCTACATCCTATGTTGTGTTTGATATCTGATCTTTAATCCAGAATAAAAGATACCCAGCATAACCAGGAGGGTAAAAATGATCACAAGAATGATGTATCACTCACCTGGCTTATTGCCTCACATACCCAGGCTGTGACATAAACTACATCTAATTGAAATGCTGTTTAATGTTGTTCTTGGATGCACCTGCATGCAGAGCTGCACCCTGATTTAGACTTTGCATTACAATAATTCCTTTTAAAGATGGTAGGAAACAGTAATTACAACTAAGCTACTTTATCCAAACAAATTAAGCCCTAACATCTGTGCCTACACAGAAGTCCCTGTCAATAAAGATGTGTTTTTGTTATTTCCACATACTGTAATAATGCATCATGTCTAGCATGTTTGCATTTATAATTCTTTTGCAGTAAACAGTGTTCTTGGTCCCTGGGTCATAAAACACATTGTGCGTGTGGGAAAAACAATTAAAAGAAAAATTAACTAAATTCAGTTGAGGTAGAGGACAGTGACAGTAATGTGCAAACTGAAGAGAGGACCAGAAAACAATTCAGCAGACAACAACAGACTCTGGAGAATAGATGCATGAAACATTTGGGAAATAAAAATGAAGGTCAAACAAAATCAATCATTATTCTGAGTTATTACAACTTGGGGCCCATTGTTGGACATCATTTCTGCTCGTTATTATAACAGTGTACTGTTAAATAACGGCCCTGCATGTAGTTTGTTAAGACCCGGCCACAACAAATAGGAGACATGCCATGATGAAGTTTAACAAAAAGATTTTGTTAAAAAAAAAAATGATCAGAGAAGAAATTTTATTAACCCAAATTTAACCAAATTATGTAAATTAAAGTGCCAATTAAAGATTATTAAGGAGTGATGTGTGAATGTCAGTATAGTCAGTGGTGTAAGTGTGTATGAGTGATGGATGGGTGTGTGTGGGTGTTGTAAGGTGCACAAGGAGGCAATAACAATAAACTTAAGACTGCATACGAAACCAAACAAAACGGGTGCATGTAGGGAGAAGGGAAAAGAGAGCTGAAGCAGCAGCAGGGCAGACAGAGACCAGAGACCCCAGAGCTGCACTGCAGCCAGGCTTAAATACCCTGGGAACACACAGGGGCCCTCAGATGCTCCAGGTTACACTAACGATCCACCTGCCAAGTGAGCAGAGAGACAGGTGAATCACACAGCCAAACATAAGATGACACAGCAGGGGTCGTCACAGGGGTCGACCTTTGAGGGTGAAAGAGAAACTTTGTAAAGGAACTTTGTCCGACTTAAAAGGTGTCATATCAGTTTTAATGGAATGAAATGGTAGACTTCAGTCAAGTTGTTTCAGGACAAATGGAAACTCTTTTCTCATGCGGAAATGTAATTTATGACATATATGGCCCTATGTCAAGAGTGATGTTGCCTATAAAGCCATATATTATTATCACATACATTCATTCTCTGGATATATGAAGATATAAGTTTATAACATATATGGAATACCCATAGTAGAATTTATGCACATATATTAAAAATATCTATATGATGAATTTTTATATGGTATTATATGTTGCGACCATATATGTGATATGTATTTATTGTATGTATGCAAGTTTATTAAAACAACATATATACAAAATTATGTATACTTATATATTTTTTTTCTTATTAATTTTAAACATACATGTCTATCTTTTATATTTACTTTTATATAATATCAACATGTATTGATGGGCTTTGTGATGGATATTTTTTTACATAACACATGTCTATAATATATGCATAAATAATATATGTAAATATGCAGGAACAACTGACATTGGGTATTTTTATATGTCTACAGGGACAAGTTTGCCTTGAAGGCTTTCTGTCAGAAGGGCTTGTCACTGTTCAATCCGTACCGGAAACCAGATTTGTTCTGCGCATGTGTGAAAATGCGGCTACTTCCAGTCACCGCTTTTTTTTTCCTTGAATGCAGAAATTAAAAGTTTCAAGTCAAAAAGGTCAAGAAAATTTAAAAGTTCATCTTTACAAAAACAAGGAAAACGTGTATTTATTTAATAAGGTAATCTTCTATTTCATAACTCGCAAAACCAAAGATAACATTATTGATTGATTGATTAGATTTTTCCTTATTAAATACTTTTTTCCCTTTTATCCCCCCTGTATTTCTAAAGATAAGTTCCACTTATCAACATATAAAGTGTGAACAAATACTCTTTGGTGTGAATCCAACTGAAGCTTTCAATTTCTGCATTTATGAAAAAAAAGCAGTGACAGGAAGTAGCCACATTTTCACACAGAACTTTCTAACAAGTGGTTGTGAAACGGTCGCAGTTTGGTTAGGTTCTCTTTATACACCCATGTTAGATTTAGGCACCGAAAGTACTACTGTACGCCGATTTTTGTAATTTGAACAGTATTTTACTGTAATATTACTGTAAATAGCAAAGGATTATGGGAAAATATTCGGTCACAACTGTACTTCTTCTCTACTGTAAATCCATTTGATTTATAGTAGAAAAAGTTCCTGCCCGCAAAAACTGACGGAAATGACATGTCTTATATTCTGACATGCTACTCCTAGTGGGTTGAGCAGAACAACCTCAAATTTGGGCAGTAAAGCCTTAAGACCTTGATGATGCTTTACAGTGAAAATTGTGAGTTTTCACAGAAGGGCGTGGCCATGGCGGCAAATTTTGATGTTTCATCATGAACAATGAAACTGTTGTAATTCGGCTCCAAATAATCAGATCTTTTCAATATTCCTCACAATTGATGAGATTCCTGTCCTGAAGACATGTAGGGGTCAAAATTGAATAAAAGTCATAGTGCCATCGGGAAAGTTGGGTGGCACAAGCCTCTTGGAGCCATGCCCTAAAATGCACAGGAAGTCAGTTATTTTGAATGCAATTTCAATTTTTTGTGAAATTGTTGCCATTTCCAGGCCTTGTACTTTGATGAACTCCTCCTTGAGAATAAATCAGATCCTCTTCAAATTTGGGCTGTTTAATCTAAAGATCTTTGTGATTAAAAGTTGCACAAAGCTTGGTATTTCGTTGAACGGCATGCCCGTGACGTGGCCTTGAACTTCGATGTCCCGCCGTAAAACAGGAAGTTCTTGTAACTTCAGTGTACACGATCCAATCTCATGCTGGATAATATTACAAGTCTGAGTACATTTATATGACAATATTCAGTCATCGTCATCGTCATAGTCATAGCGCCACTTACTGGAAACAAGAAGTAAGCCTTGTGAGACAATCATCATTTGATTTACATGACACAGCAGCAGAGGGAGGAGGACAGGATGGGGGATGATGTCATCCTGCAATTTCCACTAGATGGCAGTGTTGGTTTACTAATGGATGGACTCCTCTGCTACAGAGCATTTGGCTGATGTCTGTCTTCTTCATTCTTTCTAAACTTCACTCAGCAATATTATAAGGTAGATACATTATTGTGCCTGTATTAATTGTATAGTTTATAGTGTCTTTTGTTTTTGAGCCAACTTGAGGGAAAGCAAATCTTGGTAGTTTAGTTTATTTTGACAAATTTGAGTACACTGTAAAAGTACACACACACACTTTATATATATATATATATATGTATGAATATTTATAATTATAAAATTATTGTGTTTGCTGACCCTGTCACCGGCCCTCACGGCCCAACAACCAGCCCGCCCGCATGGAATCTTCCTGTTTCTCCTGGTTAACCTCTCTGTGCCCGGCGTCCGGTTATGAAGCGGCGGATGCTGTACACCCCGACATGCGCAGATGTGCAAATTAAAGCTGCTTGCAGCTTTAATTTTATGTAAAACTGAGAAATTTTCAAATGTAGTCACTATAGTCAAGTAGACATACTTTTTCCCCACTGTCTTTTAGTTCTATATTGTAGCCTTATCTAAAATATATAAATATATAACTGTTAACTTAACCTGTCCATAACTTAGCTAACTTACATAAAGATTATTAGATAACTAACATTGGTTACTGATATACGTAAAATATTCAAATAATATACAAAATATCTTTAAACCATTTTTTATTCTTAACTCTTGTTATTTGTTCTTTTCATCTTCTGGTATAACACTAGTGTAAAATAGGTTAAGCTAAATATTTCTTGAGTTGCAATGACTGTTTTCCTAAGTAGCTAATTGGTCTCTTTGGTAACGTACACAGTAAACTTGGGGAGCAAGTGCGTTAATGTCGGCAGCACGCATGTTAAACGCTGAGTTTTTATAACGTTAGTATTGTCAAGACAAGTGCATCTTTTGTTTTTTATTTTCAAGTTTGTGTTCTGGCTGTGCATCTGCGACGGGAGATCTCATTTGGAGCCTTTTTCTGCCTGTTGAACGGGTGGTCGTCGGTGGTTGCGGTGCGCTGGTGATTAACATCAACTAAGTCAGCCAAAGTTAACGTTAGCTAAGCAGACAAACAACAGTTAAACAAACTGGTTTTATTTGACTCTACATTAATGTTAAATCAGCAGCCTCTCATAGTAGCTAACGTTCTACGTTTCAACAGTTGACATTGCGCACCGTAGTCAGTTCAATACCACCATTAAGCTCTCTCACCTTGTTGTTACCTATCGTCATAAGTCCCGTTATGGTATGGTAGTTTTTACTCTGGGCTGACCAGAGGCTATGCTATCGTAACACTAACAAGCTGCTGTGTCGGTGGATGTTGTGTCTGTTACAGGGGATTCTGTACTCCAAGCAAAAACATGGATGCTGACCATGGAGGGCAGAGTCATTATCCAGCCGCAAGAGTCCTGTTTAGCTGCTACTATGTGTTCAATGTTCAGTATCATGAAGAGGCAGCCAGTACACTGGAGTTTATTCAGAGGTTTGTACATCATAAAATAATTCTAAAGCAGGATAACTCAAATTGTCATATGACAGTGTGACTTTTCTCTTGTCAAAATAATACCTAAATGACTGTATTGGTGTTTTATGTATGTATGTAAGTCCACAACTACAAATTATACATAATTTATATTCTGAATTTATATTTTGGCTGACATTTTATGATGATTTCATACCATTTCATAGCCATTGGTTTAAGTTTGTTTTAGTATGCTCTGAGAAATTCACAAAGTGAGTGTTTAATTTCCTGTATATTTTTTCGCAGTTACATTATTTGTTAGCATCAGAGTTTAGCGAATTACGTTACAAGTATTTATGTAGTCAAAAGCAGCAACTGTTTAAAAAAAATGTAGTTAAAGAACTGGTGCTTTTAAGGACATCTTAGATTTTTTTAATGTGTCCTTTTTCTTCTGCCTGATTTTTGCTTGCTAACTACTTCTACACTATTTAAGCTATTAACACAGTTCAAACTTTAAAGCAAAATTGAACTTTGTCATAATGTTGGGGTGCATGCCTTATTAAGGATATTTCACCGCCATGTGGACTCAGATCATGTCCAGGTAACTGTACAACCCAACACTCTACAAAAGTTAAATTTTGCTTTAATATGTTATGCACATTCTGAAATAAGGTGCAGCCATTCAGATTTTTGATATGATTTATAGTTTTAACAGTTTAAGTTTAAAAGTAATCTTTGGCCCTTTTAAATCCATTCATTTTCATTCAGCTCTGCTAGAGTGGGTGATGTCACAATCTAGTTTGTCCTTATAGTTAAATATAACTCTAAAAACTGAAATACAATCTTTCTGATTTATTACATATGCAGTGATCCAGAAATGTCCTACCACCAACAGGGGCCAATTAGGGGTAGCAGTAAATCGAAAAACTAACCGTTTGTACAGTTGTACAGTGTTCTGTGTGTTTCTTTTGCTTATTCTGTGTTTTGTTTAAACAGTAGTCAAATATCTGATAGTGCAGCTCAATAATATTTAGTACGTGTTTTTCTCTTTAAATAAAGACTTTTAAATAAAGATGTATTAAGGTTTTTTTTTAGATAACTCCAACATTTAAGGCTTAAGGCATGCCATGTGCATTTGCAAGATACATTGCACTGCAACACTGTAGGTACATATGCATATAACCTGTATTAATGTTGAATGTGAATACATGTTAAATGTACATACACCATACTGTATGTTTCATATATTTATGTAAATTATATCCTATATCAATGCAAAAATATTTTGTTATTGCATTTCATATACATATCAATGCAAGAACATGTATGAGACAGACGTTAGGAACATGTATTTTACATACATAAGTAACATATTCAACTTATATGAGCACACCATGTTTTTCATAAATGAAAGCATATATCATCTGTATATTCAATTATTTTAATCAATGTCAATACTACATAACCCATATATATTACTGACATATATGTCACATATATGTACATAATATGCTATGCATGTATGTGTAATTTGTATATTACACATTTATACAAATACATATATGTTATATCTATAAATAATTATATATGTGACATAGATGTCAAAAAATGTATTATACATACATAAACATACATATTTGTATAGTCTAGACATATATGTCAATATATGAAACTGTTCCAATTTCTAATAGGTTTCATATATAATTTGTACATATATGTACATATAGAGTTTTACTACATATGTACATATATTTCATATATGGAAATTCAATATATGTACATATATTAGATTTCCGTATGGGTTACCTCCAGGGGCCGAGAGGTAGGCAGTCTGTTGCAGCAGCTCTCTTGCTAGTATTCCCTGTTTTGGGATTTTTGTCTACTTTCTTTATGCAAGCTTGTTTGTACCACTGCAAAGTTTTAGTTGTGGTGTTACTGGTAGATTGTATTGTGTTTTCAGGAAGTTTTTTTTTCTCTTGTACAAGTTACCTGGATGTAATTATTGCTTACACCTGCGAAGAGCTACTGTACTACTGACATGGAGCTGGGGTTCCCTCGGCACACACACCAGAGCAGATGAACTAAACGCCTTGGTGAACAGCCTGCTTCACGAAGACATAGCTGAATGGGAATATACCGGCTTACCGGCAGAGTGGTAAGAAAAGAGGAGGAGGTCTTGCTCCATCCATCCATCCATTTTCTTCCACTTATCCGGGGCCAGGTTGCGGTGGCAGCAAGCTAAGCAGGGTTGTCCAGACGTCCCTCTCCCCAACAATGCTTTCCAGCTCAACCTGGGGGACCCCAAGGGGTTCCAAGGCCAGATGAGATATATAATCCCTACAGCGTGTTTTGGGTCTACCCCGGGGCCTCCTACCAGTTGGACATGCCCGGAAAACCTCTAAAGGAAGGCGTCGAGGAGGCATCCTGATCAGATGCTCGAACCACCTCAACTGGCTCCTATCAATGCGAAGAAGCAGCGGCTCTATTCCGAGCTTCCTCTGGATGTCCGAGCTCCTTACCCTATCTCTAAAGGTGAGCCCAGCCACCCTATGGAGGAAACTCATTTCGGCCGTTAGTATTCGCAATCTCATTCTTTCTTTCACTACCCAAAGCTCATGACCATTGGTGAGGGTTAGAACGTAGATTGACTGGTAAATCAAAAGCTTTGTCTTCCGGCTCAGCTCCCTCTTCACCACAACGGTCCGGTACAACGCCCGCATTACTGCTGATGCTGCACCAATCTGCCTATCCATCTCACGCTCCATTTTACCCTCACTTGTGAACAAGACCCCAAGATACTTGAACTCCTTCATCTGGGCAGTAACTCACTTCCAACCCAAAGGGGGCAATCCGCCATTTTCAGGCAGAGAACCATGGCCTCGGACTTGGAGGTGCTGACTCTCATCCCAACTGCTTCACACTCTGCTGCAAACCACCCCAGTGCATGCTGAATGTCACAGCCTGATGAAGCCAACAGAACCACATAATTTGCAAAGAGCAGAGACACAATTCTGAGGTCACCAAACCGGACACTCTCCTCCCCGCAGCTGTGCCTTGAGATCCTGTCCATGAATAACACAAAAAGAATCGGTGACAAGGGGCAGCCCTGGTGGAGTCCAACACCCACTGAAAACATGTTTGACTTTGTGCCGAGAATGCGGACACAGCTCTCACTTTGGTTATATAGGGACCGGATGGCTTGTAGCAGCAACCCCGGTACGCCATACTCTCGCAGTACCCCCCACAGGACCCCCTGGGGGACATGGTTGAAAGCCTTCTCTAAGTCGACAAAACACATGTAGACTGGATGGGCAAACTCCGATGAACCCCTCAGCCCTGCAAGGGTAAAGAGCTGGCCCACTGTGCCACGGCCAGGATGGAATCCGCATTGCTCCTCCTGGATCCGAGGTTCGACAATCGGTCCTGATTGTCTCCTTTCCAGCACCCTGGAATAAACTTTCCCAGGGAGGCTGAGCAGTGTGATACACCCTCCGGTCCCCCTTTTTAAAGATCTCCGGTTTGCCACTCCACAGGCACTGAAGGTCTTGCTGTCTTCATTAACTCTAAGTGGTGTAATCCTGTACATGTTACTGCAAAGGAATGCATTTGAACTCCCAATATTGAACTGATGGTGAATGGACTGAGACCGTATTATTGTCTGGGTTGTTTAAATTCCACTCCACTAGTGCGGCGGCGAGCGCGAGTGACATCATCCACACAGTCATTGCGAGACTTCAAACACAACACCCCAGTGCCCTCATAATAATCAGTGGGGATTTCACTCATGTCTCCCTCTCTCCTGTCCTGACAAACTTTAAACAATGTGTGGACTGCGTAACAAAAAAGAATAAAATCCTGGACATTATGTATGTCATTGTGAAGGGGGCATACAGCTCTTCTTCCCTACCCCCACTCGGAGAATCAGACCACAACATGATACACCTTGAAGCCACCTACAAGCCACTGTTGAGGCAACATGTGGCCAGAACAAGGACTATGAAGGTCTGGTCTAAGAACACTGAGGAGACCCTCCAGGAATGTTTGGGACTGGGAACTGTTCCAGGAGGACCATAGGGATGATATTGAGGGTCTCTCTCACCATTGTACCCTCCAAAAAAGTCAGCTGTTTCCAGAACAATAAACAGTGGATTAATAAAGAGATCAAAGGCCTTCTCAATAGGAAGAAGAGGGCCTTCATGGCAAGGGCTCGTGGGGAAGTCCGGGCAGTCCAAAATGACCTAAAGGAAATTGAGAGAGGCCAAAAACAACCACAGGGAGAAAATTGAGGCCAACATGGGACAAAACAGTGCAAAGGAGGTGTGGAATGGGATTAAGCCTGCCTGTCTGAGTTCATCTTATCGTATCTTATTAGGATGACTCTGTTATCATGTATAGATGGGTGGGGTGTGTTAGGGGCCTTTAACAATCGACACACATCACATCACATCGACTTCTCTCATCCATTACAAAGGCTCTGTTCTCCCACCAGGAAATACTGTACAGTAATGACAGTAAGTAAGAAACTAGTATTGTCAGTTGGTAGGAAGAAATACAATTATTTCTCTTTTTATTTGCATTCATGTTTCTGGATGTACTGAATCTGAGAGTAATTATATGAAGTTTATATACAATGATCCACAGGATGACATCCAACTTTAACGCTACCTCTGCTAAACTGGAAAGAAACAGTAGAGCTGTGTCAAATCATTCCCTCAATCACTATTCGATTTTTTACCTCACCGACCTATTCCATCACCACACTCCTTCACACAGCCTCCACTCCTCTGATGCCAACCTCCTGTCTCCACCACTCAGGACCAAGCACCAGACCTGGGGCAACAGAGCCTTCTCCATAGCTGCCCCCTCCCTCTTGAACTCTCTCAATCAAACACATCTGAGACTGCACTGATCTGTTCATGTTCAAATAACAAATCAACTTCTTTTAAAATGTGATTAATGTTTTGTGTTTTATGCTTTTAGTGTGTTTCTTTTTATGATCATTTTAACTTATGTAAAGAGTCCTGAAAAGCGCTCTATATATAAAATGTATAATTATTATTATTATTCTGTAGAATAGGGGTGTCCCTAAGAATTTACATAGTTGAATCTGACTGGTTAAGTCCTGCCTATAGTCGACTGATCGTTGAATCATGTTTTGTTTTTGTTTTTTTTTGCTCCTGCTTTTAATAATCGCCATGGTCTCGGAACATATGACACATACTGGTTTTGAGCTGCCTGTGTGAAGAATGAACATGTAAGAGTCTGTCCATTCTTGATTAAAAGCTCTGTTTTCGCTGCCTATTTTTCTCCTTTTAGAGCACGCCATGTGAAATGCCTTTTCTCTGATTCACTGACTGTTGTCTCTCATCTTGTCTCTCCCCTGTGTGTGTGTGTGTGTGTGTGTGTCTGTGTGTCTGTGTCTGTGTGTATCTCATTCACTGACTGAGTTGCAATGCTTATCAGAATGCACAGATTTGATTGGCTGAGTAGCATCATGTGAGATGATTTACAACATGTGCAACTGGTCTGTGAGTTTCCTGGGCTGCTAAACCAGTGCCGTAAAGGCTAGAAAAGCTGCACCGGTTAAAATAGAAACGCTCCGTCAAAATGTAATAATTCTCAATAATTGATCGGATATAGGTCTGGGTCCAGATAGTGTCTGCCTATTAGTGACCTCAGCTACATGATTTATTGGGAGAAACTAAGCAATTCTATGTAAAATCTGACATTCCCCCCCCCATATAGCCCAAATGGAACGATCCTTTATTTCATAACCACATTTTCCAGCTACTGCCGAATCAGGGCCCTTAGATTGAATCGTCCAATAGTTGACTATTCGGGGTCACCCCTAACTTGAAGGTGCCCTGTAGAGTTTTCTTGTAAACAAACAACATTTCTGTTTTCATTCAGTGTTTCTCAGCACAAAATGCTAATAGCTAATTCGGCATACTTCTAGTGTGTGTACATAACATAGTTAACGAAGTGCCTGTGTTGTTTGGTTGTGAAATTCCCCTCACAGATTTATAACAGACTCATCAGTGTTTTCAACAGAAGAGAAAAGGCATGGATTGATGGGAGTAGTAGTCTCATTGCTGCAGTGTGTTCTGCATCATCTATCAGCAGCTTAGCTTTTCCACTTATAGCCTTCAACTTCTTGTGTTCACCTTCCCTTTCTCTTTGAAGTCTGATGGAGTTTCACTGGCACCTTTGTTCTGCAGCAGGTTTGAAGTTTCTTTATGGAAATGGTGTCATTTCCAAAGTTCAAATCTTATGCTGCCTTGTTACTCTTTGTCTGCTCTGATAAATAAAACAAAGAGCTCCTTTTTAATCTCTGAATCGCTTCACACATGAGAGCGAAAAAAAAGTCAAAAGGTGAAGAAAGGGAAAGCAGCGAAGATAATTAAAGAGTTTTATTTTCCCCCAGGAGGATTTGTGTGGAATAAGAAAAAATGGATATCAGAGAAAACATGAAAAACAAAAGACCAAATGGATAATGCTGCCTGAAATATAAATTTGATGCATTACTGTTAAAGTGTAAATCCCTGTTCTGAATTTCTGACAATGTTTTTTCTTTTCTTTCATCCAATAAAAGATGTAACACAAAGTCCCTACAAAAAGAAAACAATCATGTTTCGAAGCTTTCAATATATTTTCTGACCCATTCTGATTATTCTAAAAGCTGTTGTTTGGATTGCAAGTGAGGAAGAAATGGGTACAAGCACAGTCAGTTTATCAGTCTGAATTAACAAGTGTGGCTTCAAGAGAAGTGGGTTCAATTCTCAATGCAACCTACTGTAGGTAGGAAAGATGGCACATTTTTATCTTCTGATTGGATCAGTTTAATCCACCTTTTCAAACAGATTGAAAGGCCTGTTTACTCCAGGTTATTTTGACTGAGGTGTTAAACATAACACATTTTTCCTCTGATTATTAGTGATTTCATGTACACAAATAGTGATAGGAAATCCTTTCTGCACAGGAAATGACCAACTTAACTTAAGACCACAATTACACCTTGCATTAACATGTGATTTGTCTCTGGATATCCTGTGTGTCAAAGCATGCAGAACACATTATGCTCGGAATGCGATCGGATTGGACTACATCTGGAGGTGGTCTGGCTCACCTTGTGTCAGCCAGGCTGCTTTGGTGCCCTAGCCGAATTTTCATTCAGAGCCCTCACCAAAAATAAGTATTCTGAATACAGCACCATGGAGTAACATACCATACTTATAATCCTAAAATATTTCCCCCACACTCCTAAAAGGTTAGCCCTCTGTTTTTCTTGCTACAAAGTCTACATCGCAAGATATCTTTCCAGCCACCTCATGATTGAATCTAATTACAGCAAGACCTTCGTGTGCATGATTGACCAATGGCCATACGTCTTCGGCTGTGGCAATGAGAAGTCACATCCGAGACTAAACCAACTCATTGCAGGCAGCCAGTGGATTATATTACTATGATCATTATTAGGGATGGGTATCACAACTCTTTTATTGATACTACTACTCTTATCGATACTCCTTAACAGGTGGGTACTTTATCGATACTCTTATCGGTTCTTTTTTATTACCAAAAAATGATTACAGTTTTAAAAATAACTATTATTAGTCAGTCACTATATAACCTCAAGAATGTCTCCCAGGAAAACAAATATAAAATCTAGTAAATAATATTCCTGACATCAATACACTGAGTGGAGTTTATAAAGAATGTAGAACAAGAGCCACTTTAACTCATTCATCCTGCCTGGAGTGTTATGCCACGCAATGTTTAAGTTTATTTAGTTTAGTTATCTTGTGCTCAGGTTGTCTTGTCATTTCCTGTTTTATTTTGACATTCAAGTATCCCTCTCGTTTCAGGTGTTTTGACTTCCTGCCCTCGTGTGTCTTCCCCCGCCCTGATTGTTTCCACCTGTTCCCCATTACCTTGTGTATTTATAGTCTGTGTCTCCCTTTGTCCTGTGCCAGTTCGTCTCGTTGTGATGTCAGAGAACCAGCGTTTATCATTCAGCTTTCTTGTCAAGTACCCGTGTTTTGGTCAGGTCATTGTTTTATTTGTTCTAGCCTTGAGTGCTTTTTCCCTCTTTGGAGTGGTTTTTTGTTTATTGAACTTTTTCTTCAGTAAAGACTCTTTTCGTTGTTTTTGACACTTTTTGTCTGAGTCGTGCTTTTGGATCCAGTTCGTGTGAACAGTCGTAACAGTACGAACTGGCCAGTTATGGCTCCAGCCGGCTACGAACAGCTCAAGGCGACGCTACAGCGTTTTGGGCCTGACCAGTCGTCAGGAGGGGTACCAATCTTCAGTGACAATACAGATAAATCATCTGGCGGCTGAAATACATCGTGTTCTCACCCAGCTGAAACCAGATCCGTCGCCGCAGCTAGCTTCAGAAATCGTGCCAGAGGTTTCCGGAACCCTGCATACTCCACCGGCTGCACCGTCTCTGCATCTGGCCCCCCCAGAAAAGTTTTCGGGTGAGACCAATGACTGTCGCTCGTTCTTGGTTCAGTGTGACTTACATTTTTCGCAACGGCCCACAGCATTCCCCACCGAACGCTCCCAGGTGGCATTCATGATCTCCCACCTAACTGGTCGGGTGGCAGCATGGGCCACCGCTGAATGGTCAAGGCATTCACCAGTCTGTGGATCTCTGAAGCTGTTTACTGACTCACTAAAAAAGATTTTTGATCATACATCGTCAGGAAGAGAAGCAGCCAGGGCCTTGGTTAAGTTGCAACAGAACAATCGCCGCAGACTATGCTATAGACTTCCGTACATTAGCCGCTGATAGCGGGTGGAACGCATTAGCGTTGTTGGACGCTTTTGTTAATGGATTATCTGACTCCATTCAGGATCAGTTAATTCCGTTAGATTTACCGGACGATTTGGACTCGGTCATAGCATTAGCTATCCGGATAGACAATCGTTTGAGGGAGAGACGGCAAATGAAGCCTCAAATCACTTCCCGGAGACTCAACCATGGCGGCGCACTCCATCCGATCCTGCCTACGGAAAAGACTTTGCACCTATCACCGTATTCCCCTCCGGACATGGCCGTTTTCTCCAGGGCCCTAGGAAGAACCGATGCAGTTGGGGCGGGTCCGCCATACATCGTTAACTTCCGGCGCCGCGCGAGTGGCAGCCTATTACAGCGCTCCTGCTCAACACTGAGTAGTTTCTTTTATATTTTCCTATTTAACTTTCTTTTTCACTTCTTTCTTTTGTAAATACTTCTTAAGTTATTAGTGTACCATGGATACCAAATCCGTTTTTTGGGCACTTGCCCTTTTACTGCT
Organism: Macquaria ambigua; assembly: GCA_008360985.2. NCBI lineage: Eukaryota > Metazoa > Chordata > Actinopteri > Centrarchiformes > Percichthyidae > Macquaria > Macquaria ambigua. The sequence goes on from VMKM01001357.1 coordinate 65,280, forward strand.
TTTATTTACATCCGTGTCCAGGGATCCCACGTGCAGCCAACGCCGCATTGTGTACACCAGGGATCAGCTGTTAGCATCCCGTAGCATGGCGATGCCAACCACCGAGAGACCCGATGTTCCCCGCGAGCTGAGGACGAAGAGAAGGGGACACCGCGCCGGAGCTGAGCTGAGGGCTAGGAGAAGGCACTTCAGACCTGTCCTTCCATCCATCATCACGGGGAATGTACGATCTCTTCCCAATAAGATGGATGAGCTAGCAGCGCTGACCCGGCACCAGCGGGAGTATCGGGAGTGTAGCATCATGCTGTACACGGAGACATGGCTAACCGAGCTAACCCTGGACACGAACGCAACACTGGAAGGTTTTCATCTGTTGCGTGCGGACAGGACGAAAGAGTGTGGTAAGAGGAAGGGAGGAGGGCTTGCTGTGTTTGTGAATGATAGATGGTGTAACCCTGGGCACACTACTATTAAAGAGAAGATGTGCAGTAAGGACATCGAGCTACTAGCTGTTAGCATGAGGCCATTCTATCTGCTGAGGGAATTCTCGCATGTTATCGTGGTAGCTGTGTATATTCCCCCCTCTGCTAACGCCGACATAGCGTGTGACGTCATCAACACCACTGTGAGCAGGCTACAGACACAGCACTCAAATGCCCTCCTTCTGATCTCTGGAGACTTCAATCATGCCTCTCTCTCCACCACTCTGCCCACATACAAGCAGTATGTCACTTGCACCACCAGAGACAATAAAACACTGGACTTACTGTATGCCAACACCAAAGAGGCATACAGATCATCACCTCTTCCTCCCCTAGGCAGATCGGACCACAACCTGGTACACCTCCTGCCTGTGTACATGCCCATCGTCGGCAGGCAGCCAGTGTCCACACGCACTGTGAAGAGATGGTCTGAGGGGGCTGAGGAAGCCCTTAAGGACTGTTTTGACTCTACTGCGTGGGATGTGTTTACAGACTCTGATGGGGAGGACATCAACAATCTTACAGACTGTATTACGGACTACATTAACTTCTGTGTAGAGAACACCATACCAACCAAAACGGTTCGGTGCTTCTCGAATAACAAACCCTGGATTAACCCTGACAAAGGCTCTTCTCAGGGACAAAAAGAGGGCCTTCAGGTCAGGCAACAAGGAGGAGCTGAGGATTGTACAGAGGGAGCTGAGGAGGAAGATCAGGGAGGGAAAGAACAGCTACAGGAAGAAGATGGAGGAGCAGCTGCAGCAGAGGAATGTCAGTGGAATCTGGAAAGACCTAAAAACCATCTCTGGGTACAAGGAACCAGACTCCCAGACCAAGGAGGATCTAAAGTGGGTGAACATTTTCTTCAACAGATTTGATCAGCCAGGCACCCCTCCCCCGGCCCATTCCCATTCCCCCCTGCTGCAACCTCCTTTGTCCTTACTGCCAGGACATGGCCCTATTACCCCTCCCATTTCCACCCCCCCTCGTCCCTCAACCCCCAGCCCACGACCACTCTACACATCCACTCTGTCTCCTGCTCCACCCCCACCCCCCCTCCTGCTACCTCCACCTCGTCCCTCACAGCGAACCAGGTGAGGAGTGAACTCAGAAGGTGTAAGGCAAGGAAGGCTGCGGGCCCAGATGGCATCAGCTCAAGGCTCCTCAGATCCTGCGCAGACCAGCTGTGTGGGATAGTGGAGATCCTCTTCAATCTGAGCCTGAAGCAAGGGAGGGTACCACTACTGTGGAAAACATCTTGTGTGGTACCTGTGCCAAAGACTCCCCACCCCAAGGATTTCAATAGCTACAGGCCGGTGGCGCTGACATCAGCTGATGAAGACCCTGGAGAAGCTGGTCCTTGGCTATCTTCGGCCCCTTGTGAGACCATCGATGGACCCTCTGCAGTTCGCCTATCAACCTGGTATCGGGGTGGATGATGCTGTCATCTACCTCCTTCAGAGATCCCTCTCCCACCTGGAGAAGGCTGGGAGCACTGTGAGAATCATGTTTTTTGACCACCATCCAGCCTATGCTTCTGGGGGACAAGCTGGAGAGTTCTGGCGTGGATCACCGCCTCACCTCCTGGATCCTGGACTACCTCTCCAACCGTCTGAAGTATGTGAGGACCAGGGAGTGTCAGTCCGACACAATTGTCTGCAGCACGGGGGCCCCCCAGGGAACGGTTCTGGCACCGTTTCTCTTCACCCTCTACACTGCAGACTTCACCCATAATACACCAACCTGTCACCTGCAGAAGTTTTCTGACGACTCTGCCATTGTCGCCCTTATCTCTGATGGGGATGACAGAGAGTACAGAGAAATTACGCAGGACTTTGCCCTCTGATGTCAGAGGAACCACCTCCAACTCAACACAGGGAAGACCAGGGAGATGGTGGTTGACTTCAGGAGGCGCCAACATTCTCCCCCCACACCAGTGAAGATCCAGGGAACGGACATTGAGATTGTAAATTCTTACAAGTACCTGGGAGTTCACCTGAACAATAAACTGGACTGGACAGATAATTCTGCTGCTCTGTACAAGAAGGGACAGAGCAGACTCTAGTTTGCTGAGGAGACTGCGGTCTTTTGGAGTGCAGGGGGCACTCCTGAAGACCTTCTTTGACTCTGTGGTGGCATCAGCCATTTTTTATGGAGTGGTCTGCTGGGGCAGCAGCATCTCGACTGCCGACAGGAAGAGACTCGACAAACTGGTAAAGAAGGCCAGCTCTGTCTTGGGGAGCCCTCTGGACACGGTAGAGGTGGTGGGAGTCAGGAGAATGATGGACAAGCTGTCATCCCTGCTGGACAACACGTCCCACCCCCTCCAGGACACCCTGTCTACACTGTGCAGCTCCTTCAGTGACAGGTTGCTTCACCCGCGGTGTCTCACGGAGAGATACCGCAGGTCCTTCCTTCCTGCAGCTGTCAGACTGTACAACCACCATGGACCCTGGTAGACCACTACACGAACTGTTACCTCACTGTCGTGCAATAATAACACTTATGTGCAATATATACACTCCCACACACTTTATTCACCTTATACACTTCATATACATTATGGATGTATACTTACTTATTGATGTGGACTTATTGATTGTTAAATTACCGTGCTCTTACTTATTTTTTTTGTTTTTTCTATTTATATCCCTATTTATCTTTTATTCTACCTCTTATCTGCGCTGTAACAATGTAAATTTCTCCACTGTGAGACTATTAAAGGATTTCTGATTCTGATTCTGATTCTGTCCGGCGAGGAACGCTGGCGCCGGTTGCAGCAAGGGAGGTGTTTTTATTGTGGAGAACAAGGGCACCTACTCGCCGCCTGTCCGGTAAAAGGAAGGGCTCACCAGTGAAGAGGAGGACATTGGTGAGTCGACTGTCGGCATCCGACTTTCCTCCTCGTTCTCTGACCTCGGTTCAGGTAAAGAGTAATGACAAACTTTTGTCTTTAGGGGCTCTACTTGAGCTAACAAGCTGAATGTCCACATTGAACCCTTACATCAGCCTTTAGAGGCCAGTGCGTTAGATGGTCGATTACTGTTTAGCGTAACCCACAAAACTGAACCCATTGCTGTTGTGAACAGAATTCACCGGGAAATGATGACTTTTCACCTGTTTAATTCGGCCCAACATCCCTTTATTCTAGGTTACCCTTGGCTTAAGACACACAATCCTCATATCGACTGGGGCACTAGTGAGATGGGGTAAGAACTGCACGCACTGTATTCGAGTAAGGGAAGCGAAATTAGTCGTGGGTGCAGTGGCGGCGAAAGGTTCAGATTTGACGACAGTACCCTCCTGTTATCATGACTTAGGTGAAGTTTTTAGTAAAGTTAAGGCCACGACTCTCCCTCCCCACAGACCTTATGACTGCGCCATAGACTTGGTTCAGGGGGCCTCAGGGGAAAACAGGGTTTAATACGCCCGTTGGCCATTATGAATATTTGGTGATGCCTTTTGGGTTAACTAACGCCCATGCTGTTTTTCAGGCATTAGTAAATGATGTTCTCAGAGACTTCCTAAATCATTTTGTGTTCGTCTATCTGGATGACATACTGATTTACTCTGCCGACGAGCGATCTCACACACACCATGCCCGTCAGGCTTGCTGCAGAATCACCTATATGTTAAAGCTGAGAAGTGTGAGTTCCATGTCCAGACAGTCTCGTTCCTGGGATTCATTATATCCCCGGGTCAGACTCAGATGGATCTGGTCAAGGTCAGGGCGGTTTCTGAGTGGCCGACTCCTGATAGCTGCAAAAAGGTGCAACAGTTCCTGGGGTTTGCAAACGTATCGACGTTTCATTAGAAATTTCAGCACGATAGCGGCCCCACTCCATGCCCTCACCTCCCCAAACACGTCTTTCCGTTGGACTTCTCAAGCGGAGGAGGCTTTCAACAGACTCAAAACATGGTTCACCACTGCCCCGGTCCTTACCGTACCGAACCCCTGTAGGCAATTTGTGGTGGAGGTTGATGCTTCCAATGAGGGGGTGGGGGCTGTTCTGTCTCAACGGTCCGAGTCAGACCATAAACTTCACCCCTGTGCTTTCCTCTCCCGTAAACTGTCTCCAGCAGAGAGGAACTATGATGTGGGTAACCGCGAACTGTTGGCTGTGAAGGTAGCTCTCGAGGAATGGAGACATTGGTTAGAGGGGGCCCAGCAACCTTTCCTGGTGTTAACCGACCACAAGAACCTGGAATACATACGTAAAGCTAAACGGTCTGGTCTGAGATTTCCCTGGACTTCGTCACCAGCCTGCCCATGTCAGAAGGTAACGGTGGTGGACCGTTTTTCTAAAATGACACATTTCATTGCTCTGCCCAAGCTGCCGTCGGCTAAAGAGACAGATGAAGTCATGTTACGTCATGTGTTTCGTCTACATGGTTTTCCCAAAGACATTGTCTCAGACCGGGGCCCCCAGGTCATCTCGCGGTTTTGGAAGGAGTTCTGCAGCCTCATCGGAGCCTCTGTCAGTTTGTCTTCTGGCTATCAACCGGAATCCAATGGCCAGACGGAGCGTCTCAACCAGGAGCTGGAGACATGTCTTCGCTGCCTGGTCTCCCAGAACCCGTCGTCGTGGAGTAAACATCTCTCCTGGGTAGAGTACGCACACAACACGCTGTCTACCTCTGCCACCGGTTTAGTCAGAGAAGGAGGTTGCTGTCCCGTCGGCTCACGCTTTGGTCCGGCGATGTCACCGTGTCTGGTCGGCTACTCGTCGGATCCTGATGAGGACCTCCCGACGCATGAAGGCAGCGGCAGATCGGAGGCACCGGCCTGCTCCGGCCTATCAGGTTGGCCAGAAGGTTTGGCTCTCAGCGCGGGATTTGCCTCCCAGGTTCGTGGGTCCATTCCCCATTTCTAAAGTGATTAATCCTGCCGCTGTTCATCTGCGTCTCCCCAGGTCTCTGAGGTTGCATCCCACCTTCTCCCCCCCGAATGGTTGATGGAGTCCTGGTTTATTCGGTCAAGCGCTTGCTAGCCGTCCGCAGATGAGGAAGGGGGAGGCAGTTTCTCGTGGACTGGAAAGGTTATGGACCTGAGGAACGTTCCTGGATTCCATCCAGTTTCATTGTGGACCAGAGCCTGGTGGACGATTTTTCAACTTTCTTGTCAAGTACCCGTGTTTTGGTCAGGTCATTGTTTTGTTTGTTCTAGCCTTGAGTGCTTTTTCCCTCTTTGGAGTGGTTTTTTGTTTATTGAACTTTTTCTTCAGTAAAGACTCTTTTCGTTGTTTTTGACACTTTTTGTCTGAGTCGTGCTTTTGGATCCAGTTCGTGTGAACAGTCATAACATGGAGGGTCTGGATTAGGAGTGGGGTCTGCCATCTCAGCCAGTAATTCTACAACAATTTGCTCAATTTTAAGATACGTAGTAAATTAGGCTAAATGTCTTCATTCAGTCAACTTTCACTTTATTTTGCGCAGAATGGTATGAAATTCCCTTTTTGTGTGTACCTGGACAGTGTTTACTTGTTGGGCTGCAGTGGAAGGATAGTAACACAAAGAGGCAACTTTGTACTTGAGTAATTCAGACTGCTGAAGGCTCACATTAGCTTCAGATAAAGTTTGGAATACATTTTTGCACAGTATGAGGACTGTGGATTTCATCCCCCATCACTAACACTGAAAGCGCTTCATGGAAGGATCTTTTAACGGCAAGTATGAACAGGAGGAATGATTAGAGCAAAAAAAACCTGTTTCAATATTCATATGGGCATCTGACTATTGTTTTTAGACAGACTTGAAAAATTGTGAATCTAACCTTTAAAACTGTCAACCACAAAGGGCAGTGAAACATTGCTTATTCTGTTTCAAATATTCTTATTGTGAAGAGCTGTATCATCATCATACATGGCAAAAGCAGCATGTCAGCAGTGGAGCAGCAGTAGCTTCGGCTGTCAGTGTCTAAATTGGATGCATTCAGCCACGGTACTGTTGTGCACTCAGTTTTGGCAGTGCTCACAGCCTAGACTGGATACATAAAAATCTGCTTCAGATTGCACTTAGGTCTTGACAGAGACTGAGCATCATTCTGTGCAAACTAACTGGAAGTATTATAAAGGTTGAAAAAGTGGGCTGGTTCAAGACACACCTGGGTACTACCTCAGGTTCTCCGTCAGCAAAACAGTGGTCAGTCAGCAGAGCAGAGCACTGTAAGTGAATGTGAAGCTGGATGGTGCTGTGTCCTGGCTCTATCAACACATGATTACAGAGAAACTACAACATGCTGAGGATTATTTTCCAGGTGATGATTCAATTGGCTGCATCTAAAAGAGCTGCTCTGCTGTATTCTATTACCTCAGCTCAGTCAGACCTGCAGCGCTGGCACTGAAGTAACAATTTTGTCATCTCTATTCTCTAGTGTAGCTGTATATTTAATTTTTCTCCCCTCCTTATCCTCTCTCTCTTAATCTTTCGCCTTTTCTCTTTGATGCCATTAAAGGCAGCTCTGCTGAGACTTGTAGCTCTGTCAATAGAAACACTGTTAGATCAGATGTACCCAGGAACTCTGGGAAGGTCCCTGTGATCTGGTGCTTCAGATCAGACCTTTGCTGGGAAATGGCACAATATACAGAAAATGTGATCCACACTCTACATACTGTAACTGTAGTTAGAATAAAGAGACAGCAAGAATTTGAATTTTCCTTTGCCTATTCTGACATAGATATTGATTTGATTTTGCCTTTTCAAAGAAAAATTATTAATTTCAGACACATGGAGGAAGTGTGGGCCGCAGATGACTTGAGTTCACCTCAATCTAACATGCTCTTTGTTCTTCCCCTCTCGCCTTGAGCTGCAGAAACTGAAGGTTGATCTTTGCCGCTTCATCAAAGACACAAACTGGGTGACACGATTCAGCCTTTTCCTGACGACAAAAGCGACATTTTTCCTGCGAATGGCATTTGATAACTGAAAGCACAGCCATCACTGTGTTAAAACATTAATGACCTTTTCCAGTTGTCACTCAAGTGTTACAGAGTATGACTCATGAATTTCTGTGGTATAGTGGTGTGTCTGAGGCAGGCTCAGCAGCATGAATAACATGGAGACATTTAAGTAAAAACATAGTCCGAGACACAAGACAAACCTGTGATTACAGCAACACACAGTATTTTGGACTTCTCCACTGACACTGATGGACGATGGAGATGTCAAGGCTACATACTGAACAGACTACAACAGACAGACTATGTTGTTCATGAAATGATGTTTAAAGTACAACAAAGATGATTTGTGAGGCATCTCACTGCATTGCACTGCATATCTAGACCTAGCTAGCTGAATAAAAATGTCCTGGACCAGCCAGGTAACATCCTTGATAATTTGATATGGCTAAAGTGATTAAAGGTACCCTAAAATGAAAGATTTGAGTAACACTAAACTAATATATGTTAAATCAGTTTCAGACTTTAACATTTAGGAATTTCACTAGTATAATGTGGATCATATTTTGTTGTTTTCCTCTTAAAGTTACTGACAGTATTCCTTATTGCTTACAGTTAATAGCTGTTGGCAAATAGGCTATCATGTGCCTTGGTCTGTATGTTCAAAATACTAACTCTGTAATAGTATGTAGGGATACATGTTCTATATTTTAGCCGTAATGAATGATATTGTGAAGACACAGCACAGGGCATATTGATTGATTTACAAGGGTAATTATGGAGGATAGCCTACAACTGTAACATTTTGACGTTTTATAAAAATATGCATTTAGCAAATTTATAATATAGAATATTTTTTATAGATTTTTTTATTGAAACAGATTAACAGTACTTTGACTGCAGTATTGTACATAAAAAAATTGCAACACAAAAAATGCAATGAAATACACCCCTTTTGGCATGTGTCTCCAGATCAGCAGTGATCTCTCAATTCTATTTCTAGGAATTGCACCACCAAAGCTGCTCTTGTTCAAATGACGAGGTGTCATGGCTGAGGCGTCCATGTTGACAATGTCCACCTCTTGCTGGACCACCTTGACCTCGTCCTCAGCCCGCCCTCGCCTGTCAGCTGGCACCTCTTCCTCTGCCACCTCTGCTCCTCCCCATGCATCAGGCAGTGGGCTGTTATCACTGAAGTACTGTGACACAATATAACCACTGTGGTGTACATATTTGATAAAAAGCAGGATGCTGACAAAGAATACTGATGGTCAACTTGATGTAGAAGGCTTTGCAACACAACGGACATGCTGACAACATTATCAAGAAAAGAAAATAATTTACATTATACCTGCATTAATTTAGGTGTACACAAAGGTATACAGGCTATGCAATGCACCAACATAATTTACAGTGAAACTGATTAGGATACATGATGTTACATACTATTGAATCCACATTGCATTCTTGATTATACATAGGCCTACATGAAATGACAGAAGTTTGGTACTTCCATACTTCTGAGAAAAATGCATTTGCTGTTGAAGACCATGAGATGTAGTTAATGCTTCCAAAAAAAGCTAATAATTGGACATTCACTTAAGTCAAACTATGTTTTTGATGTTTGGATTTCCCTCACATATTTTACCTAAATGAATTTGGTGTGTTGTGAATATAGGATAACACACTAATGCTCTTGCATGCTCGCCTACTTGTTGCTCTTAGCTTACAGTTTCTAATGTTAGGCAGTACAGAATTAGCTAGCTAAGTTAGACAGCTGGCTGAATTAGCTAGTGTTCTAAGCTGTAGTTATGCTACTGTTGGGTAACATTCAACAAAATGGTCTTGCCTCAAGTTGAAAAAGCAAATATTTCCAACACTGATGATATAAAATATCCTGTGTCAGGGGTTGTCACAACTCCCTGCCAGCCATAATTGTAGGCAAACCTACTACTGTCAGTAACTGTCTAAATTTATTCAAAGTCAAATGATTTCATGCCAAGTTCCAGTCCAGCAAACGGAACATGTCAACATGGAAAGAATATACAGTATATGATTTAGTATTGTAAATACAAATTCATATTGAAAGGGAATCAACAATCTTGCAGAGTGGTGCACAGAGAACAGCCTACTGCTCAATGTTAGCAAAACCAAGGAGTTGATGGTTGAGTTTAAGAAAAAGGAGGCAAAGACGCACACCCCTGTCTACATCAGTGAAGCTGAGGTGGAGCAAGTGAACAGTTTTAGGTTCCTGGGAATCAGCATCACAGAGAACCTGTCATGGACATTACACATCTCCATGCTGGTAAGGAAAGCTCAGAAACGACTGTATTTCTTAAGGAAACTTAAGAAGGCAAAATTCCCATGCCAAGCTCTTATTAACTTTTACAGAGGAGCAATAGAAAACATCCAGACTGGAAACATTACAAACTGGCATGGGATGTGCATGGCCCAGGACTGGAGGGCTCAGCAGTAGGTGATTAAAATCACCCAGAACATCATGGGTACCCATCTACCAAGCATCAGTGAGATGACGGAGAGTTGAGGTGTCTGCGCAGAGCCCAAAGGATACTAAAAGACAATACCCACCCCAGCCTGTTTACCCTGCTTCCATCTGGCAAGCGATACAGAAGTATCCGCTACCGTACCACCGGACTACAGAGCAGCTTCTTTTGCAGGGTGTGAGACTCCTCAACTCCACCTCATCCTCCAAACTCCACCATAAATAAATGCCATGGAACTTTCTGTAATGCTGGTTTTGCACATGACCATACTACCATATAATATATATGTATAAGAAACTATATATTGTTTTTATTTTTATTGTATTCTGATTTTGGATATTTGTGTGTGTGTTCTCTGTGTGTAGCATGATGGGGGCTACAACTTTAATTTCATTGGGCAGTTCTGTGTGGTAGAATGACTGACTAATAAATGTACCTTGAACCTTGAACCTTGAAAGAGACAACAGTCGAACTAAGCCCAGATGGATGTGGCGGATGCTTTCTGCTTCCTACTAACCAGATAAACAAGACATTTGCATTGTCTAGACCAACAGAAGTTGTATTTATGTCATCGTCTTTGGAGTTTGACAATAGCACAGCTTGGAAATACTGCTGTCATCAGAGTAATGTTATTCTTACTTTCTTTGAACCCTCTGAATGAATAAGTTTTATGGAATGCTACTGCTGACACTGATTTCCTTCAGTGTATTCATCCATCTGGCTGCTGTGTTTAATTTTTCCCCAGTGCTTTTATCTGTCAACATTATGTCTAGGAAAGTTAACAACAGCACGATATGAAGTATGTGGTGTAGTCCAAGTACAGCTTTGGACATTTTTTATTGGTTGTCTCTGTACTCCTAACTTGGATTTGAAATGAATCATGTTTGTGGGTGTTTTACATCCATATTGGAAGTCCCCTAAATGTAGATTTTGATGGTCAAACAGTGTAATATTCAACCAGTTTAATCATATTTGGTCTTGTAACATTGGAGAACTATGTATAAAATGGGCACTAATTCCTGCACTGTTCATCTTATATGTATGTTAACATCAAAATAAAATCTAAATGCACTGTAACTTCTACTTGATCTGTGGTTTATTTCATTTCAACCCAGTACATTCTACACCAGTACTGTTGAAACTACCAATAGCCAGTATTTTGTATGTCGTGTTTGGTGTTTAAATCTGGTGAGTCCATCAGTTTAATTCTCATATACGGATGCACATTCATCCTTATATTGTGAATTTGACTAGTATGAAGTTGTTTTATGTAGGTTTTCTGGTGTATTGGTGCATAAGAAAATATGTAATGAATAGAGATCCACAACAAAATAACTTTATGTTTAGCTCTTTCAGCTTCTGGCTGTATTGTAACTCAGCTTGTCTTCATATTTCTGCACATAGTAAAAAACATTAAAGATGAATGAGGTCCAAATAATTGACTTCTGCTGGATTTGCATGGATTTGCTGGATTTGCATGTACCATTAATTTTAGTGTCGCCTAGCATACATTTTACTTGAAACATCTGATTTTGATAACATATTTGAAGTGGTATTTGGGATGCTCTATCATATTTCTAGTGCTGTACATTCAGTGGGGTATAGTGTGGTGCTTTGTATTTGTGTTTTTTATACTCTTTATTTATTCAATTGTGATCCCTTACAGCAGTTACTTCTCAAGAACAAAAACGGGGGGGGGGGGGATATCAAACAACTTTATAATAACTACTGTGCTTTGTATTTGTGCTTTCAGTCTCTGCACCTAAAGGAGAATAAGAACAGTTTCTCCTCAGAGAACCTGACCTGGACTGCCCTCGCAGTCCATCAAACTGTCTGCTGTTTTTAAAGGGGGTGAGAGGAGCCAAAGTGGTCTTTATTGACGCTTGTCCTGAATCCACCTGCTGATACTCTATTCCTCCTACTAATAATGTATTCTTTCTGCTCTAGCCTCTCTTCTAGTTTGTGCCATGCTGCACCAGGATTGCACCATAATTGCTATATTTAGTCAGTCGCACTATGTTTGCACTTGGACTCACATTTCTGCCCATATATAGGAAGTTAAGTTGGCTATTGAATTTGTGTGAAGTTTGATCCCATTCAACTACTAGAGCATTAGTACTAAGTATTATGGCCACTATTAGGAAAATAAAATCTAAGGTTTTGAAAATAAAGTTGCAATGTTTTGAGAATAAAGTCATATTGTGTTGAGAATGTAGTCATAATTCTACAAGGAATATTTGAAGAATAAAGATGTAATATTTCATATCATGAGAATAAAGTAATTGCTTCAAGAACAAAATGTGTGTATTATCATTGGATCTGTCTCTCTACTCCAACACTGGATTTGAAATGAAATGTGTTGGTGTGTGTTCATGACCATATTGGGTGAAGAGTGTAGCCTTTTTTGCATGTAGTTTGCATTGGGGAACTATCCATAAAATGGGCGACAATTTCTGCACTGTTCATCTTGTATGGATGTAAACACTTTTTTCAAATTAAAGCTGAATGCACTGTAACTTCTACTTGATCTGTGGTTTATTTCAACCCAGTACATTTTACACCAGTACTGTTTTGATTGAAGCTATAGCCAGTATTTTGTATGCCGTGTTTGGTGTAGTGTTAAATCAAGTGATGGAGACCATCAGTTTAATTCAATGGCTGGTGTGCACATTCATCCTTATATTGTGGATTTGACTAGTATGAAGTTATTTTATGTTGGTTTTCTGGTTTATTGATGCATAAAATGATGTAATGAATAGAGATCCACAATTAAATAACTTTATGGTTAGTTCTTTCAGCTTCTGGCTGTATTGAAACTTGCCTTGTCTCTTCTTGTAAGTTGTCTTCATATTTCTGCACATAGTGAAAAACATTAAAGATGAATGAGGTACAAATAATTAACTTCTGCTTCTCTTTTAAGATAAAACTAGTGTTTTGAACAGCTTGAGCAACACATGTTGTCCTCATGCAACCTTGCAACACATCACTTCCAGTCTTCCTATAGGTAACCATTATAGTATAGTAGTGTCTGTTCAGTATCAGTAGTATCAGTTCTACAGTATGCTAATCGAACTCAATCAACTTTGCATATCCAAATCCCATTTTGATAATTTGAAGAAAATGCAATATTCACCAAGGGTACCAGAAAATATTCATCTAACCAAACTGGGTTAACAAGCTAACTTTGGGTTTTAGTCAGACTCTTTTTTCACTTAAGCCAAGTGGGTTAACAAGCTGACTTTGGGTTTAAATCAAACTTTTCAAATTCAACCCAAGCAGGTTACAAGCTATCTTTTAGTTTAAGTTGGGCTTGTTCAAACTCAACTTAGGTTGGTTAACAAGTTAACTTTGGGTTTAAGTCACACTTCTCGATGTATATGGTTATATAGATTGGATGTTTTGGCATTTCCTGTATACTGTACATTACTCTTTTTACTTGCAAACGTCTTGTGTTTGTGTGTTGTCCCTTTCCTATGACCAGTTTACAGCTCTGGTCTGTGTCTGAAGGTTATGTCACCTCCAGTTTCACCCTCGCTTGGCCATTTGACTGTATGCCTTTTAGCACTGTTTGGTACTGCAAGCCCACTGTACACTATTGTGTAAAATATAACTGTATGTTGTAGCGTTAGGATTCACGTTAATTGGAACTGGGGGGCCTAGCCCAAACCAAGAAAAACTGCCCCAGAGAAAAAGCACACAAAAGTATATGGACAGGGGTGTCCGCAAACTTGTGTGTACTTCTAGAAAAGACAAATTAAAAAACACAGGATTGGCATTAAGCTGCAGAGCTCTGCAGATTATAATGAGAAAGACAAAGTAGGCATGTGGAATTGGTAAAGTCCTCTGACATGGCAGTACAGGCAGGAAAACATTCATAGAACAAGGCGCTTCAAAATTTAATCCCACCTGGAGAGACATTAATCTGCAGAATGGCTGATCTTCCTGCCGCTCCACTTGTTTTCTCCGTTCGGGTACGTCATTTAAGGGTTTAAAGCTTTTTCCCTTTATCTTAATCTGTTTATCCACTTGTTTCATTTTTTGTCTTTTTGTGTCATTTTAATACCCAGGGGAGCTGTAGTGGCTTTTTTTTCATAATAACATTGAGGCATTATGTGGATGATTTCTCTCTCTCTCTCTCTCTCTCTCTCTCTCTCTCTCTCTCGCACACACACTCCCTTTCAAGCTTTCTCGCTGTCCCTCGCTTTCTGTCTCGCTCATTCTCAGTGTCTAAATCCAGCTTTCTAAGTTACAATAAAGCTGTTTAAAGCCTCTGAAATGCTGAGCAGGCCTTGAAACTGCCCATTGACAAGTGGGCAACAGATGGACAGTGAGAGAGAGAGCGACCTTAAGAGAAAGAAGAGAGAGAGAGAGAAGCAGAGGTTGGTCTGAAAGCTTCAAAGTGCCTGTAGCGGCGTTGGATTAAGGTCACAGCAGAGTTTCATAATGACAACACATAGCACAATGTCAGTTAATATCACAATCACTCACTCTTACACACACTTCCCTCAACAATTACTGTTGTGTGGTTGGACTGGGCAGCTCCCACCAATCATACTGGATCTCAGTGGTGTGGCTGGTCTGGTTTGAGGTGGGTGTGGGGATCTAAACATTCCAATTGCTTGAGTTTTCCACAAGCAGTGCTCCTAAAAGAGTGAAAAGAAATCCCTGCTAATCCCTGAATTCCCATCAGTTTCTACTGAATGATTCAATTTCCCTCTCATTGTGTCACACTCAGCCTGCCTTTGTGTGTGTATGTGTGTGTGTTGTGAGTGTATAAGGGAATGCACGTGCATGCAGCAGATGTGTGGCTCTGTGTGTGTGGTTCTCTGTGTGTTTGTACTCGGTCTCAGGTCACCAGTGTTGAGCGCGTTGCAATGAAGCTTTCTGCCATGGGTGTCAAAGCATGGACTATAACAGCTACGGAGCATGCTCACTGGCCTTTTGACTGACAGCCAGGAGTGGTGGGCTGTGTTTGCGTGGGTGAGGGGGATGGATGCTGAGTGGAAAGTGAAATAATGACTCTTTACTCCCATTTTCAATGCTCTCTGGGTTGAAGGTCTGACTTGATTATTGACACATATTTAAAACATGTTTGTTACTCTCTATTGCAGACAGATATCCCATAATAGTGGTTCAACCTACAGGTTTAACAATTGTTACAAAGTTTTATGAGAGATATCTCTTTCTTTCTGCTGTAGATGAAATCACATTTTACGCATAAATCAGTTGGTATATCTTGCTGTCAATCACCATACCAGTAGTCATGTTCCTTACAAGCAAAATTAGCTATAATGTTTGGTTGTAAGCCCTCCTTGTGTGTTGTTATGGTGGTATGAGGTTACAACTGCCATTGAAAATTGTGGCTATGGTTATGTTATTTATTGCTTCTGGTGTTTTTGGAAATAATTCACATTCTACATGTTGAACCTTGATCTCAAAGGCCATGGACATAGTTTGACTGAAGTAAAAGATGAGTAAAAGTTACTTTGACTTAAGGCTCACTGATGCTCATAGTTATAAACTAACTGTAAGTAACCAAAAAACATCACAGTTTTCACTCATTAGTTGGATTACTCTTCTGTAATGAACTTTTCTAATAAATGCATTTTGTAACTGGATTTGGCAAACCTAAATCACATTATGTATATCATTCTTCATGAATCTTAAATGCAACTATACACATCAAATATTTTTTCACATGATTTGACTAGTGGCAATGCCGGGTGTGTTATTATAAAACAGACTTTAGAGTTCCAGTTGAAATAAAGGAAATAGCAAAAAAATGTATGGCAGCTTCAAATTTGCCAGAAAATCCGTAGCAGAAGAGACATTGAACCTCAAACACACTGTGGTCAACTACTAGCATAGTGATCATCATCTGATTTATTTTGATGATAATCCAGCCATCAAAGATGACAAACTTTAATTGAGGTTTAATTTTCCCAGCTGCAATTTGGCAAATAAACAAGGCAGATTTAAATCATAACATTTGTGAAGGAAGTTTAGTGACCATGAAATGCTGTTTGCCTGAACTCTTTTGCAAATTAAATACATGTAAATTTACCAGACAACCCAACTGTTTGGTGTGAAAGGGTCAAGTTTTATTATCTCTGTGTTATTCCCAATAGAATGAATCTTAATAGTTAATAAAAACAAGTATAGTGAATAGCTGTTGCTACAAAAACTAGTGATAAAGTGTAATAAAATTGGATTTTTTTGCCAGAAAAAACAACTGTAATGACATTAAAGACACCATTTTATGCTCAAAGTTGTGTTCCAGTGCCTAAAACATAATATTATTTAAAAAAGGACTGTGGATTTTACATTCTTCAACTTGGTGCTTGCAATGAATCACCCTCAACAACATTTAAACCTGAAATATAACACTCAAAATCTATGTAAATCCCTGTATCTTAAAAGTTGTAAAATGTTTGGCACCATAACATTTAATGAACTACATCTTTTATGTTTAAATTTATAGTTATTGTCTGTTAGCTTGTGAACACATTCATCCCTCGAGGCTGGATGGAGCTTCTTTTTCATTTCCTCTTATTGTGGATCTGTACTCAGACACCTGCTGCTCTGAAAGGACTCCACTCAAGTGTTAAAATGCCTACTTGAGTCTACTTGAACCAGTCTGGAAGCAGTATTGAATTTTCTGAATGTGGTGTCACATTTGGACTCATGAGGGATGTGACAAATGAATAGAACTCAGTTGGGCACCCTTTGCACACGAAGTACAGCATCAAATAAAATACAAATTTCTTTACTTTGTGTATGTTAGAATTAGGAATTCAGATGATGCTCATAGTCATAAATCAGACCTTAAAATATGATTTCAGTTTGATTTCCTAGCCAAAATCTGATCAGGTAGGTTGCTGCCACATGTCTTGGTATTCAATACCTTCTCGTCAATCACTACTCAGTTTGCTGACAGCAGCTAAAGCTGCATGAAATAAAGAGTAATTGATGCCAGTTAAGGTCAAATCAGTGTAATTTGGCACTGGTGAGCAGCTGACACTGGAAACTCCTTCTGCCCAACCAAAGTGCCTGAACTGACTGAGTGACTAAAGGAATCAATAGTGGACATATGGCTGCAGTGAGAGATGATTCTATAGCAGCAGTGTAACCAGAGAAGGGCAGACAGATGGACACTTCAGGGACTGACTGTCCACAGGTGAAGCAGATGCTGCTCAACCAAAGGATGTTTACACTACACTCAAGCTTTTTAAGAAAAAACATATTAAGAAAAAGAAGAGAGATGTTGCTGAGATGTTGTTACACTGTTAAACAAAATTGTCTTATAACCTTGTTCAACCCAACACGTGATCAGGCCACATGCCTGATGTGATTTTTATTCATGGTTGTGAAGTCTGAGCTCTGTTTCGAGGACACCCACATCTGTGATCATAAAATAGAAGATTTTCTACAGAGGACAGTGAACAAACTATTTGATCTTTTCTTCTACCGTCAATTTGCTCAACTTAACAAAATGTACTGATTTGGCAAAAAAATCAACATCCTCAGGGAAAAAATGAAAGAAACCTCAGGAAAGGCAACAGAGGAGGGATCCCTCTCCCAGGACGGACAGAATATACGTTGTGTGCACAGAATAGACCTACATAGTAAAATTACAGTATGGACAATCATGATGACAAAATTATAAATAGATTGTAACATATATGAAGAATGGATCCAAGAGGATGTTAAGCAACTGTGACCAACAGATAAGACCTGAGCCACACAACCTCCTCACCACCATGGAACCTGGAAGAGGACAGACTACACAGGCTCACAAGAGGCAAAACTCAAGCACACTGTTCACACAGAGGAGAAAGAAACAGACACACAGAGGGAGAGAGAGAGAGAGAGAGGAGAGGATGAAGATCCAGATCCAAAACATCTGGAGAGAGGCACCGACAGCCAGGGGAGAGAGAGAGGACCCAGGATGGCCGATAGTCCAGCACAGAGAAACCTGAGTGAAAAGAGAGGACAAGGAGGAGAAACTAGAGAGAGAGAGAGAGAGAGAGAGAGAGAGAGAGAGAGAGAGAGAGACAAAAACAAACAGAGGGTTAGAGAGATGCAGTGATTTTCAGAAAATTTACACTATTCTCGTTGGCAGGACAAACATGGACTACAGTACTAGGCTTAATAGATTCATTGAGACTGAGACAGGTACAAGGTAATCAAAAATAAGCAACTAGCTTAAAGTTAAGACAAAAAGATGAGTTTTAAGTTTGGATTTAAAGGCCCCAACAGTCACACTGTCTAATGTCAACAGGGAGATTATTCCAGAGGTAGAGGGCACGATAGGAAAAGGCCCAGCAGCCAGCTGACTTTTTTTTTTTTTTAACTCTGTGGACACACAGGCGCTCTGTATTCTGAGAGAGGAGAGCACGGGATGGAATATAAGGTTTAAGGAGATCAGACAGGTATAAAGGGGCTTGCCCATTTACAGTTTTGTAAGTCATCAGAAGCACCTTAAAGGCTGATCTGACATGAATAGGGAGCCAACGAAGGGAAGCTAACATTGGTGTTAATATGGTCAAATTTTCTAGTTTTAGTTAAGATTCTAGCTGCAGCATTCTCAACCATTTCAAGACTTTTAGTAGTAGCACGCGGTAGGCCTGTGGCAATAATCAAGTCTGGATGAAACAAAGGCATGAATTAGGATCTCTGCATCAGCCAAGGCCAGAAAAGACCTAATTGTAGCTATGATGTGTAGGTGGAAAAAGGCTGTCTTGGGGATGTCTTTAATGTGCTGATCAAAAGAGAGAGTAGGATCAAACGTAACATCAAGATTCTTGGCTCATGGGTCAAACTTTGAGAAATCCTACAGTTATTGAGAGTTACTGTTACTTGAGCAAACTGGTGTCTGTGTCGAGCAGGCCAATGACCAGCATCTCAGTTTTATCAGAATCAGAAGCAGTGACACCCAGTTTTTGTAAGTAAACAATCATTTACTAATTTGAGAGTGATCATCTGCCTTTACAGGCACATCAGCGTAGTTATTCTACCCTCCATGAATGTTGGTGTTTAGTTTGGCAGATAGGTTCTCCAAACTGGAGACAAAGGCTTCCAGGTTCAGGCTGTTTATTTGTTGCCACCCACAAAAGTCAAACTCAAAATTCCCAATGGGTTTAAAAATACAGCCCCCACTAACTGGAGACATTGCGTGCCAGGAGAAGGCAGCAGAGTAGTAATGGAAATTAATTCCATGACTGCGTATAATTTGGCCAAGAGATAAATGTAAAGAGAGAAGAGCAGAGAACCAAGAACCTTACTGAGTAAGGGCAGCACTGAGGTGGAATCTGAATCCATGGTAAGCATATGATAATTTATCAATTTAGTAAGTGCTGTTTCAGTGGAGTGACAGGCTCCAGATTGAAAAAGTTCAAAAAGATTACTGCTGTAAAGTTGCTGAGACACAGCTCTTTCCAAAACGTATGAAAAGAACGGAAGGTTAGAGACTGGTCGATAATTATTTAGAGACCCTGGATCAAGGTGTGTTTTTTTCACATTTCTTACAACTTAGAAATGTACTTAAATTTAAGAGAGTTCCAGAGGTCTCTGAAGTTGCCTCAGTGAAGAGGAGAGTAGAGAAGAACAACTTTTAGACAGCTTTTGGAATGGCTGTACAAATCTTTGGCCATAATTAACAATATGTAATTTGAAGCAAAACATGTATAATGTAAAAATAGAATTCAAAATAGGGTAATTTTAGCCAACTATTTGCAGCTGCTACTTCTTGTAAGCTGTGGTAGCTGTACTGTAATCTCCATATGCAAGGATGTTATGTGGTGGAAATTGTGTATTTCCTTTGAAAAAGTGAGCAAATAAAATGAAGATCCAACAAGCCGTTGTCTTTTGTATATTTAATTAAGCAAATAATAAAACAATCAAATAAAATGGTAAATAAGAATAAAAAGTAAATAAAAGGAAGAGCAAGAAAGCACACAGAGTCAATCTTATTTCAGCTGAAAGGACAGAGATCATACACCAAGATGCATATGAAGTCTGACCCCGAAGGGAAGATGCAGTCACATATTTATACCCTCACAATACATAGCAGACATAGCAGAGAATGGCAAGGATACCAGAATCACCTCTAACCCACATAGTCTGTCTCTAGCTAAGTGTTCCTGCCCAAGGCTGGAAACCCAGGGCAGACGGTCCTCCAGACTGCAGGTGTCCTCCCTCCCGATTGCAACAACACCCAACCAAGATACCAATGTACCTTACGACAGAGATGACCCAAGACAGAAATTATCTAAGTATGTAGAATGCAGACTAAATGACTAGCAAACAAGTTATTATACCAAAACATATCTAGCAACAGGAAAAGAGAAATTTTGCCCTCACATGTTACAGCACATTTTTTTGCATTCCTCAGCAGTGGAAAACAATGAGAATAAAGGTGACACTGATTTTGTTTGTAATCTTTTCATACATCTTCATTGTCTGCACTTGTCATTATGGTACTACATATAAATGTTATTTGAATACAGATATTAAGGGGAATTTACATGTGGTGCCATAATGACAACATAATGAGCCCTCATCTCTGCTTGAGGCTACCAGCCAGAGGCTACATTTGCTGCTACTAGAATAACACACCCGGATCTGTGACAGAACTGTCAATGTTTAAGTTGCATTGTGGGTAATGTAGGTACCAGGTTTTGAGAAGGAAGAAGAATGTGTGGAATAAAAAGGATGATATCTCTGGTTCTGCTACATCAATTTTGAGCCTTTTTTAAAAACTGTCCAGCATGAGTCTGACAATGTTACAGGAGTGCAATGCTAAATTTGTGGAGTACTCTTTTAAAGGCCCTGCACACCCACACAGGTGTTATCACTTCTCCTGGCTAGTTAGACCCCTCACCTGTGTGGTTGTACCATGGATATACAAGGCCTTTAATACCTTGTTAAAGTTTAAAAACAATGGCACTGAAAGTTATAGAGGGTTTGCAGAACCATCCAACACCAACATTCTGTTAAGTCAGTAGTTTGCAAATTTGTATCAATATCAAACAACACGCGCGAGAAGAAGTATTCTGCAAGCGTGGCTGTTTGAGTTGCACGCACAAGGATCTCATTTGCACACGCGGATTTTGGCAGTGATATGCTGCCATACAGCTCCCTGTTTGTGCTGCTTTTAACCCTGAATCTGTTTGCGACAAAACTTTTCATATCTTTGTTTACTTCATATTACCATATATACATGTAGAGATGCTGGTGGTACTCCCAAAGTGCAGTAGCATCGTCTGCTCCAAAAGGCACAGATCCCCGTGCAGCAACCCCAGCCCCAGTTTCAGAACTGTATCTCCATCTGACAAACACCGTCCGGTGTGCAGTCCATCACCGGAGTTCAGTGATGGAGCTCCTTCTGCAGCACCAAGAGCTCCGGTTGCCCCGACTAGCCCCCATTCTCTGCCTCGCTGGGGCCCCTCTGGCCTGGACACAAGAGCTGCTTTGCAGAACCCATCGTGTACGGCCAACACCAATGCTAATCCACCTAACTTGATTGGAGGGGTGCGGCAGCTTCCACCAAGACTAGCCACCTACAACAGCTGTGTGGTAAGCAGCAACCCAGTACTATTGATAGTACGTGACTCTGTCATTAGGTTTTTAACCCTCCCGGGTGCTATCACTTATTGTCTCTCTGGTGGCAAAGTTGCTGATCTAATTGAACTTATCCCAACTCTCATCGACCTGCATCCCACTGTCAAGTTTGTTCTAGCGCACGTGGGAACGAATGATGTCATGGCTAGAAACTCAAGTAAATTACTTGCAGACCTTGAGTCTCTGTGCTATACAATTGAGAGTCTGGGTAGGCGTTGCCTCATGTGTGGCCCCATTCCAACTCTTTTTAAAAACTCTGAACGTTTTAGCCGACTTTTCAGTCTACACCACTAGCTGAAAAACTTCTGTTCTTCTGCAGGATATGACTTCATATCAAACTTTGATTACTTCTGGACTAATGCAAACCTCTACAGAGTAATATAAAGTGAACAAAACAGTTGACTGACAGTTTTATCCAGTTTTTATCTTTTAACTCGTTCTGATATGCACCACGGCAAGACCTGTTCCAGGACTGTGTATTACCTGACCTTTTATCCAGCCCTAACAATGCGGGTCTTGCCTCTGTGTGCTCTGACCCTCCCACAATTATCAATTCATAGGACTGTCTTCTGATTTTTTTGCTGCCATCTGATTTTAATCTGTCTTCTGATTTTAATTTGTCTTCTTTGTCTCTGTGTGATAATCTGGTCAATAGTTTTAACTCTTCAGTTACAAAAACCATGGATGATAGTGCACCTATTAGAACAAAATTAATTTCTTGTAAAACAAAAGCACCTTGGAGGAATGTGGAAGGAGTGAGAGCACTAAAACGAACCTGCCGCAAATCTGAGCGTAAGTGGTGCAAAACCAAATTACAGAGTGATTATGATGTCTATAAGGAACTGCTCAGTAAATATAACAAAGAAATGAAAAAATCTAGACAGCATTACTTTTCTCAGATCATTACTGATAATCTAAATAATTCTAAATTCTTGTTTAGCACAATCGACAGACTGGTTAATCCCCGTAGAGCAATACCTGCTGAGTTCCACTGCCCTGAGAAATGTAACAAATTTGCCTGTTACTTTAATTATAAAATTTCCAATATTAGGAACAATATCATAGGTAAGTGTGCGACCTCAACACTTCCACTATCTTACCTCAGTACCATGCTGCCAACACTCTATCCAACTTTACTCCTGTTCAAAGTAGTGAACTACAAGAAGTGGTGCATCTTTTAAGCACTGCAACATGTGCTCTTGACCCACTGCCCACTAAATTATTCAAAACTGTTTTCAGCTGTTTGTTACATGATGTCCTTGAAATCGTAATGTCTCCCTACTCTCTGGTATCTTCCCCATGAGTCTCAAACATGCTATCATAACACCATTGCTGAAAAAAAGTAACCTGGACCCATTTGCATTTGAGAATTACAGGCCTATCTCTAACCTTCCATTCTTAAATGAAAAATTATTGAAAAAGTTGTTTACCAACAACTATATACATATCTGTCACAAAACAACCTGTTTGATGTTTTCCAGTCTGGTTTTAGAGCCGCGAGTTGTTAATGATCTGAGAAGGAGCTCAGACGACCACAAAGTTACTATTCTGGTAATTCTTGACCTTAGTGCAGCCTTTGACACTGTTGACCATGTAATTCTTCTTTATCGCCTCGAACACTGTCTTGGCCTTAGAAGCACAGTTCTTAAGTGGCTGTCTTCCTATCTAACTGGAAGGTCTTTCTCAGTGTCTATTGGTAACTGTGAATCTGATAAACTTGCAACTCCATTTGGAGTACCTCAGGGGTCGATTCTTGGTCCTCTGCTATTTAATCTGTATATGCTGCCACTTGGGTCTATCATCCAGCATCATAATATTTCATACCACTCCTATGCTGATGATACGCAGTTATATATATTGATTTCTGCTAACAATCTTAACCCTGTAAATGACCTCATCCAATGCATTGCTGCTGTCAAACAATGGATGGCAAATAATTTTTTACAACAAAATGACAAAAAACAGAGATTCTTGTAGTAGGTCCCGTGGCCTTAAGGCACCAAATTTATTCTTTATTAACTCCCCTGCCGGTCAAACCTTGTGAGTATGCAAAAAACCTGGGCGTGATCTTAGATGCTGATCTTAATTTTCAGAAGCACATTCTTAAGCTGCCCATGGTGCCTTCAGTCATTATGGTCCTACTTTATGGAATTCTCTTCCTCAGGAGCTTAGGTCTGCCCCAACTGTGTCTTCTTTTAAAAGCAGACTAAAAACACATTTATTTGCACAAGCTTTTAGTTAGGTTTTATTATACTACTTTACTTTTATTTACTTATTTTATGATCAGTATTTTGATTTGGATTATGTTTTATTTATTTTTAAGTCAAATGTCATTTAATATGATGTCATTTTATCTCAGTCCCTTTTACTGTTTCATCTTGTCATCAGATCTTTTATATTTTTACCCTACTTTTATTGTTCTGTGATTTTATATATGTAAGACCCTCTAGTGTCATATGTTTTTTCTTATTTTTGTCTTGTCATGTATGATTCTGTTTTTCCTGAAGCACATGCCTGTCGTATGAAATGTGCTATATAAATAAACTTGATTTGATATTGCAAAATATCTGCCTAGTATGTTATTAATATAGCGATTATTTAAAATTCCAGAACATAATTTTAAGTATCATTATATATCTCATTATGTCCTCATATTTTATAGGACTCATTCATCATTATTGCATTGTATTGTATTGTGCTTAGGTTTTACTTGTTAGGTTTTACTAAATGACTTGTCAATACATTTGTAACATAGTAATACAGGTGTCTGTACTAAAGTTAGCATCAATGTATTTAGATACAGAGTGTCTGAATATTATTACTATAAAGATAAATCAATCAAATGTTGCAATTCAAAGCTGATCCAAAGCTGAATCTGAATCAGCAGCATATTTTTAGCCACACTAGCGGCAAAGCTCTATGTTGGTAATGTCTGTCGGTCTCAGGATGAATTGTAATAACTTTTGTGATCCCTTTATGTTTCATCTAGTACCATCATCATTTCAGAAATTATATTTGTCCAATACTTTGGTTTATGACCAAAAACCTGCAAAACTAATAACATTCACATTCAGCCTCAGCTGTACTTTTGTTTTTAATGCTAATTACTGTAGCAAATGTTAGCATGCTAACACACTAAACTAAGATGGTGAACATGGTAAACATTATACCTAAACATCAGTATGTCAACATTGCCATTGTGAGCATGTTTCCATGCTAGTGTTAGCATTAAGCTCAAAACACCACTGTGCCTTAGTACAGCGTCACAGAGCGTGTTGTTTATTCATTTTTTGCAGTTTATTCCTATGTGCATTCCTCAACAATTACACTCAGGTTACAAGCAGTGAGCTCAATGTTGCCAACTTACTGATTTTGTCTCTAGATTTGGTGACTATAAGACCTGTTAAGAGAATTTATTTCAAAACAACAACCAGTAACAAATATTATAACATTTGTGTCAGACATTAGCGACTCTCCCTAGAAGAGAGCTATCAGTCCCGCTCAGTAAATCTGCAGTTCTCCCTTCCCATGGTGGCTGTGGTGGCTGCAGGTCTCTGGGTTGACAGCTGTGTTCAGTGAGAGCAGCATGTTTAGTAGACCATACAACAGGCAGCCTGAAACATGGAGGAGCTGCAGATGTGCATGCAGTGTTTCTAACCATCAATACTGCATCCCTATCACACCTTTTTCAACCTGCTTTCTTGTCTGAACTTGTGTTCTCAAACGTCATCAGTTCACTGACTTGTGTGCAAAGACACAACGTTGGTTTGTAGGGGGATCACAACTAAGCAGGGGATCTGGGGGTCCTCCACCAGAAAGAAAAAGGATTTGAATACCATTTTCAGCATTTCTACATGCTTTTATCATATTCCCAGCTAATTAAAAGGAACACATTATGATTAAGATGGCTATCATGCTAAGTTTAATCATTCTGCCAAAAAAGTGGTAAATATACATCAGAAAAAGCTGTCTTATTCTCTGCATATTTAACCCACAACCCTACTGAACATCACATGCTGTGGTATTCAATTAGGGATTAAGCTATACTTTGAAGAAGAGGACTGGTAGATCTATAATGTAATAATGTAATGGCTTATATAGGAACATACTAAATATATATATACACAATATGTATCCATACTAAACTTTGATTAATTGATGTCTTTTACCATCTTAAAATGTCAATGACAAATAGAGATCAATTCATCAAACTTGCTGTTGGTGACGCTTCATTTTTAAAATGTTCTATCGCAAAACACTACCAGTAATCAGTAACGCCTGTGACTCACAGCGCGAAAGTAGGTCCACTTGATTACTATCCTGGCGTACACTGGTGTCGCATCAGCTGGGCGGAATATGCCATCAAATTAATGTAAAATAAGCACATGACCCGGTGGTATACGCCGGGGTCGTAGACTAATCAAGTGAAAACAAAATTGGATATTTGTTGCTGCCAAATTAGTTTGTCTGAAAGTAAAGTTAAGGTTTTTGTTTGTATTGGGCACTGTACAATACAGCGGTGGCTGGTGACTCAAGAAATTGGGGAGGTTATTATACCCCAAATCCTTAAAAATAGTTAATAATAACTTAAAATCACAATTAATTTAACTAGAAATGATATTTCATGCCATATGCCCAGGGCACAAAATTAGCACCAGCCAAATGCTGGTAAAATATGCAAGTGGCTGGTAGATTTGCTTCACTCACCAGCCAAAAATACAATGGCAATCTCTGTTGTTGGTTGGTAAAATTTGAACATTCACTAGCCATTTGGCCGGTGGACAAAAAAATGAATTTTGCACCCTGTGTACACCCTCATAAATCTCAGCTGTGATCTTTGACTCGCCTGAACATCCTCCATGCCATGCAGCCTGTGCAGCACTCCCCTGCTACATCCTGCCACTGCTGTGCCCCCCAGTCCAAATCCATTCTCGCCATTAGCTTAACAGTCCTTTAGGGCTGCTACAACAAGCTGTTATGCTGGCTACATGGATGTATAATAAGACCATGGTTGGCTACCACAAGTAGCTAGCTACTGCGGTTTTGAAATTATCATTGGACCAACGTAATGTCAATATTGTATTCTGGTTGTTGATTGGTTAGGGAGGACATCCTCTGTTGGAGTCTGTTTTGGCCAATAACAGATTAGCATGAAAAACATGAAGTACATTAAATTGATACAAGAGATCCCACCCTAAGGAGGACAGCAGTTTAAAAAAATATGATCAAAATCGATGCAGCGGAACAAGAGATATTGTCCTTTTTGCTCCAGAAAATTCTTCTTCTTTGTGAAAACCTGGTGCTTACCTTAACCACAATGCAACTCAGAGATTTGCACGTGTTATGCTAGTAGCGGCTAATGCAGCCTGGAACCTTTAGCCTCAAGAAGAGATGAGGAACAAGTTACAGAGGTCTGGTAAGCTCACTTCTTTCCAACTCAACACCCTCTAATTATTTTCATTAACAAACGTATAGTTGTCTTCAGCCCCAAGTGACATCACTTGAGTCAATTTATCAGACTTCACACAGCTCCCTCCGGAGTCACAAAGAACTTTGTACAACTTTTTTCACATATGTAGTAGTACCAGCACCTGTATCAGCAAAATGTATGTATTTAAGTATCAATGGGGTAGTATCAACCTAGGGTTCGGCCCCCTCCAAAGAGTCACAAGATAAATCTGAGAGGTCGTGAGATGATTAATATGGGAGGAAAGAAGAAAAAACAAAGTTCTGCTATACAAATTTGTGTTGTTTTTTTTTTATTATTATTTTTTTTTTTACTTTTTTACTATAATCTTTGCTTTTTTAAAATATTGGATACTTTGACTCTTTTTTGCCTCAAACTGTTATTTAAATGAAAACATCTGATGGAAAACGTCCCTTTAGCTCAAATGAACTGAAATATGAAAATGTATACAAGGTCACAAGCCAAAAAGGTTGGGTTCAATCTTTAACAATACATTATGTTTGAACTGATCATGTGTATAGTAGCATAAAATGAAAACACTCAAGTAAAGTACAAGTACAAGTGAAATACTTGAGTAAATGTAATGTTACTTACACCATGATAAAAACAAAGCAAGAGAATAAATACACTCACCATAATCAGCGGCAAGAAAAATATCTTCAGTTACTTTACAGTTTTTTGTGATTGCTTACACACTAAAATTAAAAATAACACAGTTAGTGAAACCTGACACTCAAGGGGCAAAACCTCAGCCCAGATCTACACAACTATAAACACATTCTCAGCCTCACACTAAACACTAAACACACTTCTCTACATTAGACACAGAAATCTAACATGATGTCGCTTGTTTGCCATTTCAAGGCACTGCCATTGAAAATACCACACCTATAACCAATTGATCAAACACGGCTGTCAGGTGTACAGACACTTAGGTGCATAATTGTAAACTCACCAATCAGGAGTAAGCACTATAAAACCTGTCTTCAACAAAAATGGAAGGCAACGTTGCAGTAAGAGGAAGAGGGAGACATTGTCATCTGGGACAATGTATCTTTCCACCGATCTGCTCTGGTCCAAATCTGGCTTCATCAGCATCCACAATTTTGAAAAAAATCCTTACTGTAACCTCATTCAGCATGGTGGTGGAAGGTTTACGATCTCCATGTCAGGATACCCCTCATTCAAGTCATGGAGGAGGCCTGTGACCAAACTGATGCAGGGTCTGTGCGAGGATGGATTCACCGTTCAAGAAGGTTCTTCCCACACTGTCTTGCGAGAGAGGACAGCCTGTGATGTGGATGAAGTGCTATGGCCAGATCCAGCTAGGCAAAGAGATGATGCTTAGGTTTTTTACAAAATGTATGCTTTCTTTTTTGTCTCCACAAATGTTTTTGCTGTGTTTATGTACTATACCCTACTTAGAATATGTTCTGATTTTCAGTGCAAAATGCAGCCTTTGGACATGCATGGATGCATTGACTGATTTTACAATGTGGAGAGGAATAAATATTTTCATCAGTGTGCAGTACTGCTCTTGTGTGTTGTGTTTAGTCAATATATTCATGTACTTTAACAATATCTCTGAAAAAATCAAACCCAGATGTATCATTAGAAAAGCAGAAATGTTAAAGGTGTTTTAGATTGAGCTCAGCAGTGTGTAACTGGTTCAAACTGAATCAGATCGTATGAACCATGTGTGTGTCATATGGTGACAAAATTAGGTTTTTATAAATGATTGTATAGTTTTGAATGAAGTGTTTCATTTTGCAAAAGATCTGAGGTGTTCTGCTACTTGTGTGTGTGCTTGTGTGAATTGTGTGTAGTGTTTTGACAAGCTCGCTTGTATGAGCTCTGTTTTCAAAATCGTGCTTAAGCAATTGTAAAAAACTGTAATAGCAGCTAAAAAATGTTTTTTAGATGAAATTAAATGAAGAATTTGATGAAAACTTGCTAAAATGCTGAAAGTTCAAGCTTTGATTCCTCAGCACTAACGCTGATCTAAAGCATACCTCAGACTAGAACTACACAAAGAGGTGAACTACACACAATGTAGCAGACAACTGAATGGACACCTGACTTGACATTATGATAAGTGAAAAGGACTTTTAGGATTATGTGCTGTGTATTAATATTTATATATAGTCATTAATTTAAATTCTATTGAATCTCAGGTGACAGTGCTTTCACTCACACCTCCCAGCCGTAGAACCATGTCAAAAGTAATGTGGAAAAACTCATTTCAAATAGCAGGTTAGCAGTATGTTGTCAACATCGCAGTGATTAAATATATCATATTTGCTGTTTGCCACTGAGAGAAGGAGCTAAATGAACAGATAGAGCTAAACAGAGTTAGACACATGAAGAGAAGAGAAAGTGAACTGAACAGACAGACTCCAGAAAACTAGAGGCCAAGAAGGGTAAATTAAAGAGATGGGAGAGACAGGCATAGAGAGAGACAGAGTGGGAGTGGGGGTTGTATGACATTTTGTGTCAGTTTGTACAGTACAGGCTTATGCTGATGACAACTCTTCTGTCTCTGTGTTTCATTGGGCTTGACAAAACATGAAACCTGAAAAGACACGAGGTGGGAATAAGAATTAATGGAGAGGCTGCAGTACTCATCGTTAGGTCTGTGTGTGTGTGTGTGTGTGTGTGTGTGTGTGTGTGTGTGTAAATGCTGCAGAGTGTTTCCATGTTACAATGTTTGAATATTCTCAGTGTGCAGAGAAGCGAAGATTTGTGCATGGTTCAAGTAGTTGTAAGCAGTGTGTGTACAGTGTGTTACTGGGGGTACAGCTACTCTCTTTGCATCATCGTGACTACCATCTGTTCTACCAGATGTTTTACCTGGCAGTTGTAGAATATGTAAACACGGCTGCTGATGATACACCTGGCTCTTCTCATCTAAAGTGTGAAAACTGCTATGTTAGGACTTTGAATTATTCCACGCTTAGAGTTCAGGTTATTTCTGGATTCCTGGAAAGCACTTTGCTCTCCAATGTACAGAAGATCATTTATATTCTCACAAAAATCAACTGTAAAAATAGTCTTCACCATAACCCACACCCTATGCTAAACACTGAAAAATAAGACCTAACTAGAAAATAAGTAGCTATGCAAGATGCATGACTTGAGAAATAGCAGTGTCAGTCTATCGGTCTAACTATCAAATGGATTGCAGTGAATATTGTACAGACATTCATGGTCCCCAGTGAATAAATTCTAATGACTTTGGTGATCCCCTGACTTTTTGCTGGTGCCTTTTAACAAGTCTTACAATAATTTACATTTACACAATACTTCAGTTGATGACAGGATAGCTCTATACACTGAGTTCCTTTCAACCTCATCAGCTTCTAGCATGCTGCCGTGTTACCATAATAATTGTGTACATTCATTAACGTTCTTGTTACAATGCTAAATCCACACATTAACAAGTAATCATTCTGTGTTTTCAACTTATGAAGGGCCACACCTCAAACACACCTCTAATTACCTGTCCAGCCTACTTATACCTGGTCAACCCATCCTGTCCTGTTTGTCTCCATTTTCTTGGAGACAGACCATGCTTCACACTTAATTGCACACTTGCATCAATCTAAAAAGTTAGACTAACGATACATTCAATTACACCAAAAAATCATCTCACCATGAATCCCGAACTGCAGATTAATCCGTCCGATTCAGGCAATGATCTGTTTAAAAGCGATTCTTCTCAAGCCATGATATTCCTGAAGCTGTCAGACCACCATCCAGACCTACTTATCAGGAATCAGCTTTTTTAACAAACTAGTTACCAGCCGTCATTGTCCCTCTACCTCCCATTCCCAAGTTTCCATGTAATCAAAGACTTGCAAAAACAGGAACCAACTCTCACGCAACTCAACACTTGCCACTGACATCCGACTTTCTCAGCCTCTGCATCCAATTTCCATCTAGACTCTGACCTAAGCCCATACAAGCCACTGACCAAATACATCAGTTCCAGGTATGCCGCCACGGCTTCACTTCAAGACCCACTCACTGCAACAGGAAGAATGGCCACTCGATTCCGGTTTCACAAGCATTTTCACCAAGTCTGCATATCTTCAGAACACTATTCCAACCATTCTTTCCGTATCAGTGCAGCTTCCACAGCAGCCTGACTGGGTATCTCAGAACAAACCATTCATGTCCTTGCTCACTGGTCATCTCAGGCATAATGCGCCTACATTCACAACAATCTTAACGATCATCTCAGCTCCATTTAAATCTGTTGACTCTTCTGGGGGCCTGTAATTGGCTTGGGTGACTCAACTCCTGAGACAGATCCCCACACTGAGTGTCCTCCTCACCTTCAATATATCCATCCCAAGCCAGCCTAAACGGACAACTCCCTCACGCACATTCATCCCCTTCCTCACATCTATTGGCATGGATGGAACCAAAAGTACAAACAGAAGTAAAAAGCTTTTCAACAGTCATCTGGACAGCACTGAAGCATACTTCTTTCATTACACATTAGACTGAATACTGTCATTTATTTTGTGATGTAAATTGGGGACAGTCAGTGATTCAGAAAGTATGCAACCCTTACTGTATTTTGTTCCCTGGTCTCTATGTAGAGCTGGGATTGGCTTACCTAAAGCCACTATTTGGCACCATGACTCATTATTTAGATTGGAGAGTGTCAGTCATCAAGATGGTCCTGTGATGAGTCAGGGAACAGAACTTTCATCTCCTGCCTCCTGATCCATGAGGACTATCACAACATGTTAGATTTTTATGTCTTAACCTCATCCTCTTGTGGTGGGAGCAAGCCAACAGATTAAATCTGGATAGAAAGTAGAGGTAGTTAATGACATTAGCACCAAAGAAAGAAACAGGAAATTATTCTGTTTCTGATGTTTAGTTTGATGTGTGTTTGAGGGAGTCAGAATGTAAAGAATAATTCCCATTAATTACAACGTTGGTCTTGTTTGTGGTCTAATATGTTAAACTCAAGGTTGAATTACTATGTGTGAGAGAGAGAGAGAGAGAGAGAGAGAGAGAGAGATTGAAAGAAAATGGTCACAGATGACATATTTGCTTAATAAAATACCATGAACAGTGTATGACATAGTTCACCATTATGCTGTTTTATGTGGTTTGCTGTCTTTGCATCTATGCACACATTTTTTTAACATTTACTGTATGCTAAAATAAGACCTTTTATAATAAAAATGTATCTGAAATGACCAAATAGTACAACTGGACTAAGCCTGCTGGACCAAACTGTACAAAAACACTTTTTATCCATAAAGGTTGCATGAAGGACTTATGAACTCCTGAGAGTCTACAGGCCTCTGTGAGGCTGTACTTAGGTACAGTGGTGATTTGAGCTAAATGCTACAATCATGCTTGCTAGTTTAGCGTGTTAGCATGCTAACATTTGCTAATTACCACTAAACACAAAACCAGCTAAGGCTGATGGGAATGTCATTAGTTTTGAAATTTAACAGACAGAAATTTTGATCTGGTGATGCCGCTAGATGAAAAGTCAGGGGATAATCATTTTTACAATTCATCCTCTGGAGACCATAAGTGTCTGTACCAAATTTCTATTCAATAGTTGTTAAGATATTTTTATTACAATCACAAATGTCAACCTCTTGGTGACACAAGAGAAAAAGTCGGAGGATCACCAGTCAGAAGGATTCATTCTGTGTGAAACATGAATGTCTGCACCAAATGCAATGGCAATCCATCCCATAGTTCTCCAGACATTTCACTCTGAACCAAATATATCAACCTGCTGGTGAAGGGGATCACCAAAGTAATTAGAATACATAGTTCAGGAACCATGAATGTCTGTACAAAATTTGGTGCCAATCCATCAAATAGATTCTGAGATATTTCACTAGATGAAAAGTAAGAGAATAACCAAAGTCATAAGAATATATCCTCTAGGGACCATGAGCGTGTGGACATATTTTCATGACATTCCATCCAATAGTTGTCAAGATATTTCAGTCTGAACCACAAATGTCACACCTCATGGTGGCACTACAGGAAAAGTCAGGGGATCACCAAATTCAGTACAGGGCTGCCAACTCACACGCACTGACTGTGAGACTCACCCAACTGACACTTTTCACACACTCTCACGCCACACGTCCATTTTCTCACACAATGAAAAACAAATGTATAACTGATGGCACGTCATGGCACGAATCAACTCCACCCAGCTGATGCAACACCAGAATATAGTAATCAAGCAGACCCACTCTCGCGCTGTGAGTCGCAGACAGTTTGTGACTTGAGTGGTAATGTTACTGGTAGAGTTTTGTGGGAAAAAAATGAAGCATCGCCAACAACAGCAAGTTTGATGAATTGATCTCTGTCTGTCATTGATTAATTGATGTGTTTTACCATCCTAATATGTAAAACTTAAGTATGGATACATGACGGTAAGAAGGATTATGTTACTATATATAAGCCATTACATTTAAGACAATGAGATGGGGGCTATACAATGTTTTTTTATTTGTATATTTTTAAGAAAGTGAGTAGAAAAAGACATGTATTTTAAGTTACAGTGAGAAGGTATAATTATAATGTACTCCTTATAATAAAAAGTAGACACTAAACATACAAAAGCTAACACATTCATTTACAGTGATCTTGATAAAACTAATGACAGTGTGTGAAAATTATATATATATTTCATATTTTGATACATTTCTTATATGTTGTGATTGAAGCTTCAAATGGAACAGCTTTTCTGATCTACATTTACCACTTTTCTGGCAGAATAATTAAACTTAGCATGATAGCCATCTTAATCATAATGTGTTGCTCTTAAGTAGCTGGGAATGTGATAAAAGCATGTAGAAATGAAGGAAATGGTATTGAAATCCATTTTCTTCCATCCTCTGAGGACCATGAATGTCTATTCAAACTTTCATGACGATCCATCCAATAGTTGTTGAGATATTTCAGCCTGCACCAAAGTGGTGGACCGAACAACTGACAGACTGACACTGCCATCACTAGAGCCATGCCGCTAGCATGACTACAAAAATAAGGCCCACGTTGTAATAAAATGGAATTATTTTTAAGTTATGCTAGCATGCCTAGAGCTAGCGGTCAATCAGTTGGTTCATGACTTTGGTCCAGACTAAAATATCTCAACAACTATGGATGGATTGAAGTTTTGTACAGACATCCATAGTCCCCAGAGGATGAATTGTGATGACTTTGGTGATCACCTGACTTTTCCTCTAGCGCCACCAGCAGGTCAAAATTTTAATTAGTCCAAAACTTTGGTCTATAACCAAATGCCTGCAAAACTAATGACATTCCCATCAGTCTCAGTTGTAATTTGCGTTTAGTGCTGAGTATCAAATGTTAGCTTAGCTTCTAACATGCAAACTAAGATGGTGAACATGGTAAACACTATACCTACTAAACATAAGCGTGTTAGCATTGTCATTGTGAGCATGTTAGCATGCTGGTGTTTGAGCATTTAGCTCAAAGGACAGCTGTGCCTAAGTACAGCCTCACACAGCCACAAGCATGGCTGTAGACTCTTAATCTTGTTAAGGTTAACATTAGATTTGTTTCCAATATTCAACTGGTTGTCCATTGTGTGTTCCCAAAAGCCAAATGTCATTGAGTGTGTGTGTTCTTCTAAGACACAAAATGAAAAGGCCTCTGATTGCTAGTCAGTACTAGTCCTAACCAAGACAGACCATATCTTCAGACAGAGATAGAGATCTCTCTCTACCTCCTAGAAGTCAATTCACCTGATGCATAGTGAATGAGGGCTTTCTTTGTTTTCCTTCTTTATTGCTGGCCTCAGCATGGCCCTTTGTGCTGGTGGGAGAACAAATTCCACAGAGCATCTACACATCTCCCAGGGCAAGGAACGTGTGATTTTTACATTCATTCTGCTACTACCACACTTGATAATCACACTTGATTTCATTCTGAATTCAGCCTTTGTTGCTGTAACCTCGCATAGCGGAGAAAGTAAACGACTCTCAGCTCATCAACTAGTGTCAAGGTGCCCTTAAGCAAGGCACTAAGCCCCCCAGCTGCTGCACTGGAGCCAGTCAGTGTGTGGTTGGACTGGGCAGTGGTAGTGTGTTGAGCAGAATGTAAAGTAGGACGTAGCTGGAATAGAGCAGGGAGTTTATTCATTTAAAGATAAAGAAAGAAGCAATAAGAGAAACGGTGTGAAGTGGGTCATAAGGAGCCCACAGGAGGTCATGCTGTTAAATATTTTGCTGCCATGTATAGCTCTGTAGGAGGTACCAGTCCCAGGGGTTAAACTGCAGCTGGAAACTGGCTTTATTTGTCTGTGGGTGGGTGTGCATGTGTGTGTGTGTGTGTGTGTGTGTGAGAGAGAGAGAGAGAGATTATTGATTGGACCCCACAGTGCAGGATCCTTATTAAAACCATAATTATGCTCCATTGTTATTGCCCAGTGATAGGTACTCATAATGTATGCATACTGTAGTAGTACCAAATATATTTAGTCATGTGTGTTGCTGATTTTAACACTTGTTCCAAAATGAATTTAGTTCCTAGTGGATAAACTCTTCTTCTGGGAATTTAAAATAACTTTTTTCACACTTTACACATATTTATTTGTTTCAGTGGATTTGTTAGGCATCAACCGTCTCTCTGATGAACATGTTATACAATCTCCAGATCTTACAGATTACAGTTATCATCATGGATGTTCGTAATAAAGCATTAGTTCAGTATCCTTTAAACAAAATGCAGTTAGTGTTAGGAGCATGTAATTATATGACAGACTGTGCAGCAGCAGCTGGAGGTAGAGGAGCGTCTGTCTAAATACAGAGCTAATGTCAAGGTTATGGATTCACTCCTGTTCATTCCATTATACTGTATGGTATAACCAAAACACAACCTGTTACAGTTCATGTCACAGGTGTGACATACATTGACTGTATATGATTTTATGATTTTTATCTGAAACTAAAAGAGGACTTATAATGGAACCTTAAAAGAACAGCTTGTTTCATTAAGTGTATTTTTTTTTTTTTTTATTACACCACAGGTCACTGAGTGATGAAGTTACACCATTGGACGGTCAAGTAATGGAGTCCTGAATATCTGTAGCTGTTTTCTCCTAAACGCCAGGGGGCATATAAACAAAACATTCTGTGAAGAAGCAAGAAGTCAACGAGTGTTACCAGAAGAACACCATAGACCAAACATGGCTGCACACTCTGCTATGCAGAGTGCAAAGGAAGAGTTGTAATTAATTGCAAACTCATATCTATAAATAGATAAATTTAGGGGGAGCTCTAAAATATTTTTAGTTAGTAGTTTTTCAATGACCTCGCTGGTCCTCCTGTAATTTAAATCCTGTCTGGAATGATGTCCTTGTATTTTAAAGTTGAAGAAGTGCAGTATGTATGCTTTTATAGGCTCAAAAGCCTATAAAAAGCATACACTTAAGAACATAAGAACACACTTAAAGAACATACAACTTCAGACAATACTACAATGTATTTCATAATCAAGTAATAACAAAGATGTTGTTAACCATTGTCTGTAAAGGTATTGTAGTGTCTTTCATTATAAAGCCTGTTTTTCATCATCTAATATGTTGTGATTACATTCACACTAGATTGAGGTTGGTGGTCTGGCATACAAAGCACACGGCTTTGATACCCAAGCCCATAGTTTGTTTCCTGTCTCATGCTTTAAGTCATCATGAGTTTTGCATATTTAATAACCAAGACCAAGATCTTCCCTAACTCTAACCAATAAGCTTTATCTAACCATACAAACCTGAATCATGCTTGAGCCACCAAGAGTGGATATTGTTCGTCGTTCATCGTTTTGCATCATTGCATTTCCTACAAAACATATTAGCAGATGCAAATTACTTGAATATGAATGTAATTTGTAGGAGACAGGGTTTGTGTTCACTGGTCATGGGCACTTTATCCGCCAGGATGTTAGACCTGAGAATGCTCATTACAGTCTGGCAGAGAATGGCAGTGTTGTGGTACAGGATCTGATGTCAGATGAGGTTAACTGTTGTTCCATTCTTGTCTCCGTCAAGAGCAGAGAGTGTCAAAGATGAATCACTGGTCAAGATGAATCAAAAGAAGCCAGGTTCACACCCATACAATACAGCATGTTTGGTATATTTAAAGCACAGCCACATGCAAAGGTCTAGTGTTGAAATGTATT
This sequence comes from Macquaria ambigua, assembly GCA_008360985.2. Lineage (NCBI taxonomy): Eukaryota > Metazoa > Chordata > Actinopteri > Centrarchiformes > Percichthyidae > Macquaria > Macquaria ambigua. The sequence continues at coordinate 102,451 of VMKM01001357.1, forward strand.
TTGCCACTGTCCACTGAAAACCATGTATCTCCAAGCCTGGGGGTCAAACAAGTTAAAGGATCCCATGCTTTTTTGTGAGTTTAGAGAATTCTCAGCACACAACAATGGATTATCTCAAAAATGGAGGGTCACCAAAGGCCCTATTCATTTCTGGAAAGCTGACATTTTGGAGATACATGGCTTTCATCTGACAATGACCATTTTCCTCTGTTCCTGTTGTTGTTCAGGTAAACATTTAAATAGTTTTGTGGCTAATATAATCATGCACATAATAAACAATATTTATGATATTATTTATGAGCTAAATCAGTATTTACACTACAATTAGTAATTAAATATGATTCTAATATTACATTCATGAAACCTGTTAGCAGCTGCAGAGTGAACTGTGGAGAAGATGAAGATGTGTCTCCATGAGAAGGTCATTAGTTCTGAAGTATGGGTGGAGAATATTAATTTCTCCACTAAGTTTCACTTAGGCTATCTATAGTTCCAGTAGCCTGACATCGCTGGACAAATTGGCAAATGCAAATTAGTCTGGAACCTTTCAGTTCATTTTCGATTTCCAAGGGGCCTTGTCAATGGGCGCAGACCAAAATGCCTCTGGACGCAATTGTAAAGACCTACAACCAATCAGAGCAACAAAATGTGTAACAGATGTTTGTTCTTTTAGAGAAAATATACCGTCCAGTTCGTTTAATACTGACGCGACAGCAGATTCAGAACGTTCCACATCAACGGCAGCCATCTTGGTTGTTTGTGAAAATGCCTCAACGGTGCCTCATATTAGATATTAGATAAACAGTTGTGATTGGCCCGACCCAAGCCAGGTGGGGTGGAAATCAGTCTGAATGGGAGGGGGACCAGACGCATGTGCCAGGGCAAATAAATGAGCTTGCAGATTCGTCTGGTTCCCAGGCTATAGTTCCAGCACATTACTACCCCTAAAACCACAAACTGTCACTTTTAAATTTTCATTAATGTATAGGTTAAACAAATAAGATACATTGTGTTAATTAGGGAGCTTTGTAGGTGTATTTTTGAACTTTTAGACAGAGCCAGGCTAGCTGTTTACCCCTGCTTCTAGTCTTTATGCTAAGCTAGGCTAAACATGTCCTGACTCCAGCTCTGTACTTGTGCTGTCACAGTTAAAAGACTGGTATCTATCTTATCATTCCACCCTCAGAAAGAAAGCAAATAAGCGTGTTTCTTCTTTCCAGTCCAGAGACAAAAACATTTTTCCCCACAGTCTGCCCAGTTTTTAACACACAAAACAGAAAACAGTCTGTCCTCAGTCTGGATGACCACCCACATAAAAGCCCTGTGTTTGAGTAAATGAGCTTTAACTTGTCCTGAGCCAATTAAACGGACAGGTGCAGCAGCTGGAACAGTGAGAGGGAAGCGAGGACCTCTGCACCTCCAGCCAGCAGTTAAAGCTCACACACCTGGGCTGCACAGTGTCAGCTAGCAGGCATGTTTTGCCCTTGTCCCAAAATAATCAACCTACCAATCAGCATACTGGCACACGCTGCATACCACCGAAGTGCATAATGAGGCAGGAGTACAACCCTGTGTGAAGTCTACTGGTGTACCGTCATGTTCCTGCTCTCTCCCATTTATCCATACCTTCACATAGAGCTGTGGAACAGATTTCTCACACCTTTATGGTAAGTCATTTCTCTCCTTATTTTTAGTTTTAGTTTCTTTTCACTGAGAATCAAAAGCAAAAATCACTGCCAATGGTTTTGGCAGCAACTAGAGCTTCAGATTCCCCACCTTGTGTTTCACCATAGTGGAAGTGTGAAATTCTGTGATTTAGCTCAGCGGCTTCTCGTGGACTCACCTTCTCAGTCTAGCTCATTGCAGCAACTGCAGCCGTCCCATTGGGTGATGCTTTATTTTACGAGTACATCATTTCAAAATAATGTCCTAATCATTTCCAAGAAGTTTGCTGTAAATTACTATGTATTTTGGTACTAATTAGGGTGAAAATGGGAATGTCGTTGAAAGAATTTAAAACCAAGCTATTCAACAGTGTTCAACTATTTGCCACATAGTTCTTTCCAAAAACTTCTTGGAAATGTTTTGGAAATTTTACTTACTTAAACTAGCAGGGTACATTTGAAAACAGATGTTTTTCTGTCCATTTAGGCTTTCTGTCCACATTAAGCTGGTGTTTTTCTCACCAAAGCTTTTTGAAAACAGTCTCCAGAGTGGATAGACAGAGAGAAAGGAGCTCAACAGAATCCTTCTCAGGCACAGTCGGGGCTGTGTAGCAGTAGTTAAAAACACAACTTTCTGTTGCCAGTAACTCAATTTGTGGTGACTCATTCTAAATGTCAGTATAGATGATCACATCCTACAGGTGTTCAGGGCCCAGGTTTGTAGAAATAACAAGGTCATGAGTTCAAATTCCCCCAGAAGAACCCCACCCACCTAACGCCTTGGCTACATTGAACATGTAACGTATGTGGACCGTCATTCATTTTGGGATTGTGTCTTCAGTTTTTGGACCCAGCACAGCGCTGTGAAACTTCACCTTTTTCACAGAGTTTGTGTAATATGGGTAAGTTAACATCTACAGACTACAGTAGGCTGTATAAAGGATAAAGTTACTAAGCAACCGCCAGCTGGTACTGGCAAAATAAATGCAGAATAATAGAAACTCTCAAAACCAAACTGCCAATAAGCTACAGTCATTTCCTGTATACAGGTAGTTTAATAAAAAAAAATAGACACTTTATGACCCATTTCTGTATAAAACCTTGCATAAAAAATATTTTAAAAAGACTGGTCTACTTTTACATTTGTAGAGCGGATCTCCGTGGCGCATACCCACCACTTAGGCGCACCTGGTGTAGCCAGTTACATTTATTATAATGGAAGCGTAGTGTTGAACCAGCTGCTCTGCGAACGGTCCACATACATTACATGTTCAATGTAGCCAAGGCGTTAGAAATGTTTGACCTGCCACCACCCAAACACTGTAAATATCACAAAATTTCACATTTTATTTATTCATTTTACAATTCGATTGTATTGTCTGTAAGTTTTATCTGATTACATTATGGTCCAAATGTTTCAGGCAATTTTATTTAGTTTATGCTTAGAACAGTGACACTTATAAGATATTAGGTCTAAAAAAAAGCAGAATCAACCTTAAAAAACCAACATGTGTAATATGTGGGTAAACGGACTCCTCAATGGTAGCCAGAGCCCTGTAGGTGTCATTGACCTGTATTTGTGTGGATTTACCGGCTTTTTAATCACCTAATATGGGTTTGACAAACATCTCAGCGCAGCAGCTCAGGAGTTACTGTTCACCTGGTTAGCAGGAAACCTTTATGAGCGCTGATCAAATTGGAAATGAATACTCGTTTATACGACTGACAACATAAACATGAGTTCAGCTGTACAGTTTTGTTGTTTGCCAGCAAAGGAGATATCTTTTTAGATATAAATAAATATAAATATATAATAAAATATATAAATATAAACAGCATTTTAAACATTTGCCAGCTTAATCTCAGTATATTATATATTCTTATTCAAGACCTTTCGCCTTGCTTTGTTCGTCAGGAGATCATATCAAATTATGCTCCTTTCGCTTTGCATCTCCTCCACGTCGATTTCATAACATCATGTCAATAAAACAGTGAATGACCCTGGTAAAGACAGGCCAGAGGCCAGGGAGAAATGCCCAGGATCATCAGACATACTGAATAATTAGATAACACTGATTAAATGAACTGCCTTTTGCCCGATGCATGCTGGGACGTGCTCTAGACCCCTGGGACCCTGAACAAGATAAGCAGTATTGAAAATAGATAGATGATTGAATTAATAAGTTTAAATGAAGCAAATTAAATGAGTAATTAAAGAGGATGCAGTATGCAGAGCAGCAATCAGAACCCTGAGAGATATGCATATGAATGATAAAATCTGAAAGTCTCAGTCTGTTATGATGGCAGAGTTTCATGAGCCAATCACATTCAAGATAATGGATTTGCCATTTTAGAAAATTATTTCTTATTTCATCAACCTTGAAAACACAATTGAGTCCTTGAGGCAGTGAACCAGAAATCCATTCGGAGATTTGGGTGAGTGCTGTTTACCAATTTCATCTCTGAGTGGGTGTTCTGTACTTTCATATTTCAATAACAGTAGTGTATGCTGGGGCTATTCATAACATTTGTACTCCTTTTTTCCTATAAAACGTGAAAGCTGCATTTCTTTTCAGTGCTGCTTGGTACTATTAAAATATCCAACTAAATGAATAAAGCAGACAAAATATCATGGAGAAAGCCTGCCTTCGGTGTGAGCCAAACACTGAGAACCAACCTTGGAAAGGTCAGTTTTTGAAAGAAGAAAAGGTACATTTTGAGGAAGTTATTCCTCTTACATGTTGTCAAAGCATTTATATTCATATCTGAATTTAATCAAGATAATTTACAATAAAAATGCAACATTTAATGTGCAGAGTTTGTGAGAAACCTCAAATTGAACCTGGCCTCACCAGACCTTCAGTCTGCTCAGCCCTGTGATGAGTACATGTTGTTTGAATACAGTGTGCATAGGTAAAAGGCCGTGATAACATAACAAAAAGAGAGAAGAGGCTCTTCAGACGAAAAAAGACATAAACTTATATCACATCCAAAATGTGCAAAATGAAAAAGAATGTGAAAGGAATGTCTTATAGGACCATCATAAAGACTAGAAACTAACATTAATGCTGTATCAAGAGAATGGTGATAATGACCATTGTTAATTATATGGAGTAATATGCAGCTTTTCATATATTTTTTCTTTTTTTGTATTGCATATGCATTTATACTGACGTTAATTTACTGCTACTTGCAGTTTTCTTGTTTCATGTGCTATGCTTTGTACCTGGGCTATAATCCATCCATGTCCAGGTCTCCACATGACATTATTGGGGCTTGTCAACAAAGACAGCCCCACAATGTATTAATGAAGTGTATTAATAATAATAAAATGTTAACAATATATAAATAACTGGTACAGACATTATTGATAACCCATTCAATTTCTTTTAAGGGTTTTTACGAATAGTAACCATTCACTATGTTGTAAGATGCAGCTGTCTTATATTTATAAATCAAAATACTTTTGACAACTTGAGATGAGGGATTGATGAAGAGTCTGCAGGTCCTTACCTGCTTATTTAGAAATTCATCTGGGTGTTGCTTTAACCTCATTAACTGAAGTTACACTATGAGCATGGAGTCACAATCCTGTGTCACTGTCTGAATAATGATGGAGCTGCTAGCGGCAGAGAGAAATGAGTATGGATTTATATCAGCTAATAAACACAGGCAGGATAATAGTATTGATTTATGGCTGTCTTAATGACACAATGGAACAGGGCCTACAGGCTTGTGCAGGATTTGGCAGTGACCTGTGTCTGTTGCTGTGTTACAATAATTTGTTCTGTTTTCATGTTGTCAGACAGGTCCTCTGCCAGTAATACACTGAGCTAAAGACGACTGATTAATGAGGATGAAACCGATAAACTACTGGTGTCTCTAAGAAAAAAGAAGATGGGTCACTTCAATTCTCTGAATCTGTGCGCATGTGTGTGTGTGTGTGTGTGTGTGTGTGTGTGTGTGTTGTCCAGCGTTACCACAAAATAAGTTAATTAACTCATAATCCACTTTGTGTGTCCTGTGTGTGTGTCTGTAAGATTATTTTTGTGTCACTGCTATTGTGGACCTGCTGGAGCTCCAAGACATCAATAGACCTAGACTCGTCAATAGAATGACTTAACCAGAATGGTAGTAAATAGTAAATAGTTATATAAGACTGTTTGTGTGCCTATATGCATGTGCGTGTGTATTTGTGTGTGTATTTTATGCTGTGTGCATGCGTCCTTTTTTCAATCAGCAAAAACTAGAGCAACTCTCCCCTCCATCCCAGACAGCAGCAGCAGGGTAGCATGTTATATAAAATCCTGCTTCCTCTGACAAAAGCAACTTTTAATAGCCTCAGAAAATCATCACATCTTCAGAAACGTCCTGGGTATTTGTACTTACTCAATTTTCAGCTGCAGCAGAGCAGGGTAATTGAAAGTGGTGGTGATATACTTGTGTTTTTAATATGCTGTAATTTCACTACAAAGTTTTGAAGACCTACTACTACACTACTGAACATCTTTCACATATATTCAGAGGCAAAAAGTCTGATCAATACATTTGAAAGAAAGTACATGTTGAAGGCTCCATTAAAAACATTCATTTTCTAAACAGTAATATCATATTAACCTTCACTCTAAATTGAATTAAACCTAACCCTAATCCTGACTTCGAAACCTTGTTCCTTGTAGGGCTCGCTCTCCATGGTGTGAGCCTCACCCGGTCCCTCTTGCTGCGATTGGTTTTCTCAAAGACGCCCCAATTACTCATCAAAATATGGAATACTTGACACCATTTTTAATAAGCAAATGGAGAGTCCAAAAGTGGTAGCCATTGATCCAATTTGATATCCTCATAATTGATACCATTTTATAATGAAGTTGATGACTGATGAAAACTGAAGTCTTAAATTGTACACTCAGTACATTTGAAATGTGTATTTTTGCTAAAAGAACCCATTTTGCAAAATCTGGTCACTGATCATATGCCTGGTCCTGCTTTTGCACTTAACTGACAATCTGCCTCTGGCTCATTCAGCAGCAGTCAGGCTCAGGCACCGAGGATGCCATATACTAAATGTGAAGCATCATGGTTATCACTGATAATGAATGACAGAATTGAATAAGCATATTGGCTACAGTCAGTGTGACTTTGAACATCCTTTAGGATGTATTACAGTAAGTGACACAAAGTGAATTGTTTTGGATTGGATTCAGATCTGTCAAAATGTAAGAGAGTCAATTATACATTAGTAACATGTAGTATAATAATTACACAAAATCTGTGTAAATAGTAGAACTTTACATGTTTGACCTCCAGAGTCAACATGTGGAATGTTTGAGACGCAGTTTCTGTACCCCTACGTTCCTTTTTGTGGGTCCTCCCCTATGAATGTTATCTCCCGACTTTACCTCTCACCTTTTGCTATTGTAATTTATGGAGAGGTAAGTGACATTGTGGTCATAGAAATTTCTATGTTTTAGCCTACGTTTATAAGTTTACTTGCTTAAACTTATTGTATATACGCTAATATATTCCTGTGTCATTTAATTTTAATTTAAAGTTGCATGATTATGATTGACTGGAGGATTTTGTTACTTACTTCTTTTGTCAGGTATGTTTTCTGTGTTTTAATGTATTGACTGCAACATAATCTGCCGGCCCTTTTGCTATTGTACTTCATGGGAGAGGAGCTCAAGTTGCATGATCACGATTGACCTGAGGATACTGTTATTTTGGCTACTTTATTTGTCAGAATAAAAGAGGATCGCCTCCAAAGATATCCTGGTCTGGGCCTCTTCATCAAAACACAATGCGCACGACGCTAGACACGACCACTTACAAAACTGTTTGTCAAAATCTAGATTTTGATCAACTTCCTTCAAGCACTTAGGTGGTTTACCCCACTTAGTACCTCCTACAGCTGCTTCACAGTAAAAGTTGTAGCACCTTCTTGGATCATGCCATCCTTCAGAGTTTTGTGAACTGGTTTGTTTTGGCATCTAACAGAAATGATATGGTTTCATGTAGATCAAAGGAAACCAATAATTTGCCTGCTGTGTTAAACACTGTTGGATCATGTAATCCAAATGGCCACCTGATTTTAGAGCTCACATTTGACAAGTACGGATGCATTTCAAAGATTGTAATCGCTAAAAATGCTTTTCCAGATGTTGCATGAACTCGTTTTCATAAAGCATTTCAGGTTGGGTGTGCAATTGAGAACAAAATGATCACTATTTAGTTGTGGTATTCCTTTATTTTATGCTTGAGCTAACATAAACCTGTCCTAAATCTCACTTTAACCCTGGATCAAAAATGTGGGTTGTCTGAAAGGTCCTCATGCTGAGGGTTTAAGTTTAAACCGCTTTACATAAGAAGTATGAAATCACACACATTCAGACACACATATATCCTCTATTATCTGTCTCTCTCTCAATCTTTTTTATCTAAAGCTTTGAGTTCATTTGTGTCTCTGCCAAGAAAGGAGAGGGGTTTGTAGCAGCCAGCCAGTAGCAGCTATTTGCATTGGTCTCTGGCTGTTAGCAGAATAGAGAGAAGCAGTGGGAGTCTTGGTTTCTCCTCAGCTGCTCATCCAGCACACTGACCTCTCTCCTCTCAACTCCCCCCATTTACCTCATTCCAATTTTCACCCTCCCCGACAGATTAGCACACAGTCGGCCAGGGGAGGGGGATTAAATTGACGAGTAGGAGGACGACAGAGAAAGAAAGGCAAAAGGGGGCACAGAGGGAGACAGGAGGACGAGACAGGATCTGTGTTTACTGGCTTTCAGTGACTTGGCTAACAAGCCATCTACAAAGCCAAGTGAGCCAACAATGCTGACCGACTTCAGCTGATGCTAATTAAGCTGAATACTTAATAACAAGAGCACATTTTCAAGTCAGCACATTTTCAGGATTTGAAGAGAGTGAAGCACTGAAAAGTGAAATAAAATCATTAATAGCTCAAGAGCTCTTGGCTATAACTTAACAGCTAAAGTTACAGCTAGTATATATTTACCAAGGCCTATAAGAACACCAAGAAAGGACAACACAATATAATGTGAATCAAACAATATAAGGTTGTAAAATAACATGAATTACCTCACCAGGAACCATTGGCTAATTAGCTAATTGAACCTGGTGAGAACAATAGATTGATGTCCTCTTCTAGCAACCTGAACCAAACACAAGAATTAAAAGTGTTTTGGGTATAGGAAGATAGATGTTGATATCTGATAGTAACCATGCTTTGATAGCCTAGCATAACATGAGGGGTAAACTGTTGTCTTGACCAACAAGTCCTTGAACAGAAATAACAAAATACGCTGTTTGTAACTGCCCTCCAGTGCAACATATAATATTATTATATTGCATTATATTATTTGATGTATTTTCAAGTAAGATGGAATATGTTGACACGGTTTAATTACAAGAGGGATTTGATCAAAATGTTCAAGGATTTGATTTGGTCGTTCAAAATTGGATGTGGCTCAGAGCTCAACAAGGCTGCTAGGATTGACTTTATTGGTGAATGTAAACAGTGCAGGCAGCAGAAAAAACAGAATTTGCATTTACAGCTAGGTTGATCTGCCCACAGACTTCAACCATGCTCTTTCTGAAGTGTCAACTTCAAGTTTTTGCAAGCACACACCTTTGACCCATGATACCACTCCCCTAGCTCCTACAAACTACAAACTATTAAAGTCATATGTAGTTTCATTTGATGGGAGGCGTCACATTTAATGGATTGGATACATTTCTGAATGCACAATTGCAGGATAAGTCATCAAAAATATTTGACATACAGTAAAAGTAAATGTATTCTTTATTTCAATGGGTCTTTAACTGAGTGTTTAACTGCTATGAATACCATAGAAGGTAAACCAAAGAATCAGAGCATACAGTTTCATGTCACAGTTATAAGGATTAAAACTGAATTTCTTAGGACTTTTCCACTATGGTTCCGACCACAGTAACAATCTAGGTGTGATCACACCCTTATAGTCACCCTTCATGAAGACATTGCAGCTAAAACACATTGCAAACCACCAGTCAAAGCATAATCTAATTTACTCCCAAAAACAACCTACTTGGTGTGCTGCTCAGCATGTAAGAAGTGGAAACTACCATCCTATTTCTCATTTTGTACTGCAGCATTTCCACTAGCCAAGCACACCTACAAAGCAGCACATTTAATCAAGTCAAATGTGTTGACAGTTCAACACTTTGCGGCTCACAGTGTGTTTGTGATGGAAAGGCTGCAAGTGGGGTCACTGAGTAGGCAACAAGTGACACTCCTTGCTCAAGTATCATCAAGCAGTGTAAAGTCAGAACCCAGATCAACAACCTAAACTTTATCACCAACCACCTTTAACACCACACTAAGGTCTAGAGCTGTGTGTGCTGATCTGCCTGCCCAGACCTTTGTCATCCATCATTGTCAGCCATCTGAGAACAATGGGTGTTTCTTACTGACTAACTCTCCATTAGTGAAACATAATACCAAGCAAGCTGAAGGCCAGAGTGTGTCTTATCCAGTGTAATGTTGCATCACAGTTTTCTACTGCTTTTTATTGAACCATTCTGAAGTTGTTATTGGTAGACCTTAGTGTCAAGAGCTGAAAAATCTCTGTTTGGAAGGGGAGCTGGAGGACTAAACTGTCACTTCACTGAGCCAGGTTTTGTACTGGGACACTGATGGTCTGGTTAATGAGACCAGATAAATTGGTGTGAGGGGACTCAGTAATTACAGCATGGCTCTCTGTCCCTGTCTAACCTGATAACCTACCCCCCTCCCTCATTACACCAGCCTCACCTCAGTGAACTCTGTGTCTCTTCCTTTGTCTTACATGTCATTCGTCTCCCTCCCACTTAATATATCTTGCTAGGTTAGTAATACATATTTTAAAAGCTACACATCCAATTAAATATTATGAAACAGTATGTAGTTTATTTACAGCACATTTCCACAGGACACTTTTAGTCCATGTAAGGTTGTCTGCAGCTATATGTGAATATGATCTGTGACACGTTTGCATCTGCTGTGATTAACACTTTTCACTGTTACATATTCTATACAGATGGGTGATAAATTAAAGAATAAGACCAGTAATATTTTCTTATTGAGAAGACCCAAACCAACAATGAATGTACCCTACTAACAAGTATTGTGTGTGTATCCAAAGCCTGATGTATCTTATTCCTCTGAGCTCCATTGTTTTCCAAAAACACGTTAATGAGCCACATTGTTGCACACTGTGACATGTTCCTTCATTACCATGACCACACACACTGTAGTGTCATGGTAATGACACTACAGTGTGTGTGGCGCAGCACAGAATGCAGTCAACTGCGCCTTGCCCAGTGCATCAAGGGCGTACCAAATGAAATTCTGTTATTTTGTGGCCAGGCTCACCTGGCTCACCTGTGGTCCCCTTGGATACGGGGTAGAATCAGAAAGTATAATTTATCATTCATTATAGATGGGTGTGTTAGAGGTTGTGACAATCATAGCCAAACACATTCATTTCAGACAGAACCAGGCGCTGCGGCAATTCAACGCAGGGTTGGCGGTGGTGTGGGAGTGTCACATACTAACCAGCAATCCCAGCTTGAAGAGCGATACAACAGCAAGCGACTACACGGCGATGAACGTCTCTGTACTCCTTCGTGGCAGGGTTGAACAGCTGATGTACAGTCATCACGGAGCCGATTGATCAGTCTTTCTTCCATCTTCACAGTTCCTCAGTAAACAGCAGAATATTAAGGTAAACAGCTAATGCTACAATGCTACAAGTTCTTCTTCACCTGGGCGTGATTGGCTGCTGGCGTGATTGGCTGCTGCAGTGTGACGTCGGGTTGCGTTTCTCCAAAAGTTGATTCTGTTTTTACTTTTTTTTTTCGGCACCCCCTGCGGCCCCCACTGCCGCAGCCTGAACGCAGTACCCCCCTTCAAATGAATGGGAGAATCTGCATTTTTGCTGCAGCGCCTGATTCTATCTGAATGTTGCCTTACATTCACTAAATTTCACATATGAATACTGCAGCAAAAATATACTGGTATGACCAGTAGCTTATGGTAGCTAATGGTAGCTAATGGTCTGCTACTGTTAAACTACTTTTTACCATTTTCCTTAATTGTCACTTCTGGCCACGTGGAAGATGTTTAGCAAAAGCTACATGGGCTCGCTTTAAAAGAAAAGATGAAAATGATGGGAATCATATGGCCCACCCAGTCACCAGATCTCAACCCAACTGAACACCTATGGGAGATTCTGGAGTGACGTATAAGACAGTTGTCTCCACCATCATCAAAACACCAAATGAGGGAATATCTTTTGGAAGAAAACTGTTCTGGGGGCTTGCAGTGGAAAAACATCTTAATAACGCAGTTTATGTAGGATTTTCCTTTCATTTGTCACCCATAGGGTTAGGGTCACCCATATGTTGATATTCATATTCATATATAGAGAATGAACTCCAATTGAAAGTATGGGTTTGTGTATTTTCAGAAAGTCACAGTTGTTTGTAATTTTTTGCTTGTAGGGCTTAGTTAAGGTTCATTTGTTCTGTCTTGGGTACCCTCACTACTTTCTTTGTAACTGTCTCCTTCAGTCTTTCTTTATCTCTCTTACTCTCTGTTGGCTTACTTATTTATTCATTATGTAGCATAGAGTTTCACTAAACAGGCACTGAAGGGCAAGGTGAAACAAAAAAAGCCCATTTTTAAATGTACCATGTGATCACAAATACATTGCATACATAAAAAATGCAGCTGTTTTATCATTGTTATGACCTATTATCTCATAAAGATGAAATAGCTCTTGCTTTATCTCAAGTACGTCAGATGCTTTTCACCTGAACATACCTAATGACTTATGCACGTGCAATGTTTACATACACTGTGACTGTTGAACCACTGCTTCTCAACTTGACACAGCAGGGGCCTGTTAAGGGCAACAGCACTTTGTGAGGAGAAAGCATGGCATGTACATTAGAATTGCTTTCCTTTGTTCATAACAAGAGGCAGTAAAAAGAATCAGATCATTCTGGACAGACTCATTGCTACTTGAACTCTCATGTACTCCCTCAAGTCAAACAAAAGTACCTGTGGTTTGATCTAAAACATACCTTTAACAGAGCCTTTTCAAAGCAAAGTGCATTCGCAAAATCAACAATGCTAATATACTGGCTTTTGGAAAACAAATTCAGTAATGTGATTTTTTTTTTTTGCATACTAATGAAAATCTTACTACTCCTTGGTCCATCTTTACAGGTAACGTGGCTTGATTAAACACAAACCCAAAGACTTTTTTATTTTAAATGGACCTCACTTATATAGCACTTTTCAACCTTAATGGTTCCCAAAGCACTTTTACAGATTGGTCTCATTCAGCCATTCACACACACGATGGCAACAGTGCAGTGCTGGTCTCCATCAGGAGAAACTTAGGGTTCAGTGTCTTGCCTAAGGACACTTCGACATGTGGACAGGAGGAGCCAGGGATCAAACCGTCAACCCTGGGATTATTGGACAACCTGCCGCCTGAGCCACAGACGCCCGTAAATCTATTAAAGTTTCTAAAGATAGCACATACATCAGAACTGTGCACATGACATTTAGAATTCTCCTTTTGATATATGAGTCAAGACATAAAAACTGGTGTGTTGGATTTGAGTATTTCACTTGTAATATGTGTGTAATATGAGGTAAAGCTGCAGTGCTAGAACAAGCAGATGCAGAATATCCAGGATGTACTTTTATCAGGTGTTGTGCTTTTCATAGACATTCAAGGTAAATATTGGAGGTAATTTTTGTAATTTGGATGAAGTGACCCTTCAAGACTAACCCAACAAACTAATTACAGGTTTTACACAATTGTTTACACACGTTTTCTGAATCTTTGGCTCATTTTCTCAAACACAAAACACCAAATCACAAATACAAAATGCAAAACTACAAATCTCTAGCAAAAGCAAACACTGCATTCAAAACTATTTTATCTCCCCATCCAAAATGTTTTTTTTGCATCAAAATGACACACACATGCCATCACATGAATAGATCTTTCTGCCAACCAACAACACACTGATGTGCTCAACACAAAACACTACTATCAGTAGGTTTACGCCTTTTGCATTTTCAGTGTTACACTGCGGCTGGTTGTAAAATATTGTTATTATCCATTATAACAACCTGTTCCTCTTGAATAAAGTAGGCGGCACGCAATCTGTCAATTTAGCGTGGAAGAAGTGTCAAACCTGGCTTAACAAAGAAAGTTGATAACCACCGTCGTGATACCCATTATCTCTGATTGGGGTTTTAGGTTAGCCTGGCTATGTCAAACTTTCTTCATAGTACACCCCTCAGACCTCCTCCCAAAGACGTTTTGCAGTTCTAAAACCTCTCTGACACTACTAAAACTAGCTTTATTATTGCAGGGCTGTTGTACTGCATTGCATTAACTTGTACACGTCACTTCTCCAGTGACCTCTCACTCAATTACAAAGCAGAGGTTCTCACAGTCAAAAACCTGCTAAACCTTTGTGCTAACAAAAGCAGACAGCTGCTTAGAATTTCTGTTGTAAAGTTCCACCTTTACCAGCTCTCTTTCTTCACATACACACACACTGACCTTCACTGATATCTGAAGGAATTTTTGAGGATATTTGACCAAACCAAGTCAAGGCTTTACCTTTATTGTGACAGTGTATTTTATTCGGTTCAAGTTGTTTTTCAGTCTTTAATACAGAAGCATGTGTCCTCTTCTGAAGGGAAATGAGTCCATCCAGCTATGCAGACTAGTGCCAACCCCAACCACTGAAGAATTTTTTTTAAAGAATTTTTTCCACAATATCTGCGCATGGCAACTATAGTATGGTACAGTTACTGAAGGATTGTGGTTATGGAAAATAAACTTTGGCTAACATATGGTTAGTGTTAGGCAAATAAAACATGTGGTAAAGATTAAGGTAGGGTTTAGGGTAACACTTGGTTAAGAGTGGGAAAAGATTGCAGTTATGGTTTAAAAAATGCAAACATTAACTGTATGAAGGTCGCATGTGCAACACACCCATTCACCCCCTCAACCTTAACAGCCTGGCCACAACAGGAAGTGCCACAGCTAAGTTAATTTCTGTGTCCTCCCAAAATAATTGGCACTAGAAGGTTGCCCTGAGTGACCACTCACAGGGCCAGCTGATGAACTTCTGTAACTGGCAAGCTAACAGTAAACACGCTAGCAAGTCGGGAACAGGCTAGCACTAGTCAGTCACATTTTCTCTCCAAGCGTGCTAGCTCAGTTGCTAATGAGGCAATATTGTTAGGTTACAAAATACCTCTGCCTCCCTAGTTTATTCTAGAGAGGTATTTGTACCATCGACTTCTGTCTCATAACTGTCTACAAACCACGTCTCTTTAGAGGAGGTTGAATAAGAATGTATGGTGCAGCATGCACTTTTTGGAAAAACTTCTTAAGTTCACTAGACATGGATTTTGACGTAAGACACCAGCTGTTTCTTAAGTTTTGTAAACTTCCTTTAAAATTTTAATTTAATTTTTGTCTCCCGAGTGGAACCCCTCGACTGCATCAGCAGTTTCTCCATTCTTGTCCTGTGCTGAGTCTGAACTAACTCACATCCACACATTTGGCGGTGCTCAGCTTTTCACAGGAGACGAGAGTTGTTTGCAAAAGATAATATTAATGTAGTGAAGAGGGCTTTGGAGAAGCCAGGGAAAAGCATATTTGCATTATTACCTGTGACTGTTTGACTGTGTGAGGCCTGGAAAAAATGATTTGTGAGGCATGAATGCTTATTTCTAAGGTCTTGGTCCAGAAATAAATCTTTGTATCCAGCACTTGTCACACTCAGGCTTTTCTGGATGTGCACATGACTACCTTTTCCATTTACTAATACGATCATGTAGCCTGTGATCAACATAATATTTAGTAGTAACATGTGTTACTTAGCAATGGTATGAATGCCTGGATATTCCTGTAATGCTGGGATCAGACTAGACAACATTTATGTCTTCTGAGATGGTCACATTGTCAAAATAAACAATAATTCTGGTTTATTACAATTTGGGTGTTATTTTCATAGTTGTGTCCCTCTTTTCTATCAGTTATGATAACACTGGCATCGCTAGGCAGGGCAGGAGACGTCTTCAGGCGATCAGGCCATTTAGCCAGATTATCTAAACCACTTTAATTAAAACTGAAAGTGAGTGCACTTGAAAAGTTGGTAATAATTTCACATTGAACAGGAAACAACAACAGCACGTATGATAGGTCAAAGGAACAACAGGAAGTTGGTCTGTAAACTGGGACTGTTTGTGATTTTGGCCGAGGGTTTTGAGTCCCCTAGATGCTAATCATGTAATCAAAATGTCCCTGGTTCAAGTCCATCAGTCTATACATCAAACCCCGACCAATCATAGCGTGTGGATTTCAGGACCAGCAGAAGGGGCCAGAGACAGACTTCACGAGACAGGGATCACGAATGCTGACAACCATGGCTCCAAAGCATCACAGAGCACATTGTCAATTTAGGCAAAAAAAGGGAAAACAATTTGGACATGCTATCTAGATTTAGTTGGTCTTCGACAGTGAGACACCACAAAGAATAAAACGACAAATTGTTTTTCCTGATGATGATTTTCGTACCCTTCACCCCATGTCTGTTGGATCAAGCCCTTTTGAGCTGATATTGTGTAGTCTGATGGCTGTAATCAGAACTATTCAACGATTCGATCTAAGGGACCTGATCCAACAAAGGAGCCTTCCATTCAGGCTATATGGGGATGCTGAAGGTCTGATTTTACATAGAATTGCTTGGTTTCTCCCAATAAATTATGATATACAGTATAGCTGAGGTCACTAATAGGTGGACCGTGGTCCGGACCCAGATACCGTCCTTACCAGACCCAGACCTATAACCAATAAATTATTGAGAATTATTACATTTTGACGGAGCGTTTCTATTTTAACCGCAGCAGCTTTTCTAGCCTTTACAGGACTGGTTTAGCAGCCCAGGAAACTCACAGACCAATTGCATGCATTGTAAATCATCTCACGTGATGCTACTCAGCCAATCAAATCTGTGTATTCCGATAAGCATTGCAACTCAGTCAGTGAATGAGATACACACACACACAGGGGAGAGACGAGATGAGAGACAACAGTTGGAGAGAAAAGTGAATCAGAGAAAAGGCATTTCACATGGCGTGCTCTAAAAGGAGAAAAGTAGGCAGCAAAAACAGAGCTTTTAATCAAGAATGGACAGACTCTTACATGTTCATTCTTCACATGGGCAGCTCAAAACCAGTATGTGTCATATGTTTAGAGACTGTGGCAAGGAGCAAAAAAAACCCCAAACATGATTCGCACAACCATTCAGGGCACAGCTCTAAACCTTTCCTCATCTGGAGAAACTCTTGCTCTCTTGCTTTTCATATGCTATTTCTGCTTTTGTATCCATCTTATAGCCTAAATATATGGGTCTGTGGTTTGGTCTAAACATGTGGAAACATGGGTTAACATTTTAAAATACAGTAAAATGAGTGAAGGAGCTTGGAAAAAGGAAAAAAGCAACAAGCCATGTTTCTGATGATGACTGTAGCCTGCAGCTGTCTGATAAAGCATTTAAATAGATTAAAGGACCACATAGAAGTGATTTTTGCCTGTTTTAGCCCCTCTACTTATTTTATTTACTATACTACTGACTGTTTTCCAAAGCATATGATGATGAAGAATGGCCTGCTGCACAGGGGCAGGGGGAGAATCAGCTTATTGATCTAATAGGTAACATTGCGGTTAGTCTTTATTGTTAAGTTGGCCACATTTAAAAGAACAATAGGTGAGAAACTCAGAAGGTGCAGAGGCACTGCTGCCAACACCTGGTGGTCACACACAAGTGGCAGCCCTTCTCACCACCAGTAATGCCCTCTTTTTCACTGTCAGCAGATTGACCTGGAAGCTGCTTGGGAGCTTTCTCGCAAACCAGAGGGAGATGGCGAGTTTGCTGAGCTCCACGCGCTGGAAATGTTGAATGAGATCAGCCACTAGTCACTAAAGAAGCTGTAAGGGGAGATTTGAACCTCTGTAACTAATATTATTCTATTGCCTTGGGCAGATGAATATGAACATCAGCGAACATGATCTGTGCCTTTAGGCAAATACAAGGTGCTGGATAGATCCTGAAGGCTGGCATCGACAGTGGATCTGTAAGGTGCTGGATGCCCAAATGTTGAAGGTTTACTGCTAAACCTGGAGGAGATACAGGCGAGAATACTTTTTTAAATAACAGTATAACTGCTCTACTAATAAAACAAGAATATGTATTTCATGAATGTTAAAATCACATTATTAACAGTACATATCTCTTTTTATATTTTTAGCCCTGCTAGTGGTGTGGCTCTAGGGACTGCAATGTTGGTTGGTCTGTTGTTCCAAGACTGTCCTCCCAGGAGAACGACAGCATCAGCTATTTCAGCCAGTGCCTGTTACGTTCAAATGGTAAAACCCTCCAGCGGCCATAATAATTATGACTGGAGAAAAGGAGGAAGTCAGGTGACGTTGTTATAGAGCAACAAAGTCTGCGAAGGGGGATGGTCGGGGTGGATGGATGGGTCAACAAAACATTGGACTTCACCACAGGAGACTGCTAATTGTTTCCACATTTCTTAGCAACAGTTAGCGTTGTTGTTTTTTTAAAGCATGACCACAATCGGTCCCTAACCTTAACCGTCCTGCCGATAAGGACGTCAGGTCAGAAAACATTTCAGTATGTCGTTCTAGAGGGCATGGACAAACAACTTACAACTTTTGTTGTTTAATTTGGAGAACTTGGTCCACCACTTTTGTCCAAAATGAAATATCTCATCAACTATTGAATCGATTAGCATGAAATTTGGCATAGACATTCATCCCAAATTGAAATGACTTTGGTGATCTCTTCAGTGGTTCTTTACAGTTAGAGATAAGGTGAGAAGCTGGAGAATATGGCTGGGGAGAGGGACGTCTGAGCTACATTGCTTAGCCTGCCACCACTGTGACCCGGACCCAGAAAAGTAACGGAAAACGGACAGTGTTTGAAGGTTACCTGCTGCTGTAACACAAAACCTTAAAACCTCAATGTGACAACTCTCCACAAAAACTTAAAAAAAATTTAAAAAAAACCCTTGGAGGGGCAGAGCCATAGAGGGATCGTACCATGGCGGCTGAGCATGCAGTAGGTTGAAGGGTTTATCTTTTTGAATGTGTGTGTGTGTGTGTGTCTGAAACCCTGTTCCACAGTAAATCTGTTTTCACCACAGATGGTTCCTGATGAGCAATAGGCAACACAGACAGAACACCAGCCAAAATAAGTCAAGGGCATCCACACACACAAGGCTGGGCTTGATGACACACACACACACAGACACACACACACACTTGCATTTATTAGTATTATTGACAGCATACTGCTTTTTATTAGAATAAATGAAGTTGAAATATTTGGACTGCAGGTTAACTGCTGTTTGTTGTTGTTGTAAAGGTTTTACCTAATGGCTTTATTAATGGTAAATAAATCATCTACTACTTGTTTGTAGATCAGTTACAAGCCATTCATAACTTTTGGGTTTACAGGTTTTGAAGACCCGTTCATCTCCACTGACAGTATTGTGGTGGCGCAACCTACAAGCCTTGTCTCTGAGTGTATAATAATAAACACTCATTGATTTCTCACTTTCTATTAATAAGCCATTACGTTTGCACTTTTAAATGTTAGTAAGTTATTATTAAATGGTAATGAGAGTATCTTTCTAGAAAAACCATCAGTTCTACAGTTATAAATGTGAATGTGAAATCCTTGCAATAATCCATTAAGTTAGTGGTTCTCAACGGGGGCGGTACCGCCCCCCATGTTTCAACAACATGCTCATGAAAATGGGCACTCTCTTCCTTGGTATTCCCTGTGGAGGAAATTAGGAGTTTCTTCCTCTTAAAAGCATTCATTTCTACACTGTGAACGCCGTGGTTAGAAATTTACAAGAGGGTTTCCGCTGTCGGACTTCCCGTGAAAGCAACTTAGCATCTAGACGCACTATATAACACTATTCAATTCACGTGACTTTGTTGGCATGACTGTATACAAGACAACGTTGCCAAAGCATATTAACACAAACTATACAATCATCATAAGCATAAACAAGTTTTAAACAATATTAAAACCAGACACCTGCCACCTGACAAGCTGAGTCACAGCAACGCCATCAGCTGGCTTGATTCCAGCTGAGACGGCGAAGGTCACCGCTGCAACGTTTCTCTGCAGCTTTCTAAAACATTTCATCTAGTCGTGAACTTTTAGTCTTCATTAAACATCTTTAACAAGTCTATGAATAAAAGGAAATCTGAAATCCCAAAACATGGGACATTTACCAGGTTTAATTTGCCTGGAATAGCACGAAATAAATGTCAGACCAAACTCCATTCAAAAATCTGCTGAATTAATTCTGCCCTATTTAATGCCAAAAAGTCACATTTTGGATAATAAGTGACATATGTGCATTAAAAATATAAAGACACATTTATTAGTAGACTAATTGGCAATAAAATAACCAGTTAAAAATCGAATAGTCAAAAAATCTGCACCAAGAACAATTTGGTGGTTACACTCATTGCAGGTGTCTGAGGCTCTTACCGATGACCACCTCCTCATTTACACCGACCACCTGAGGATGGTTAAGGCCGACATGGTCAGGCGGACCTGACCGAATGCGAGTCCGCTATCCAGGTGCATCTTGTCGACATCCAGTGTGACAGCGAGGCCCAGGCTACTTTCCGCACCTCTGGCTGGGGAAGCATGTGGGTCAAATATGCCCAGCGTTACCCGGCTCTCTGGGAGAAGACCAGGCTGCTGCTTCCTGCTTTCCCAACAACATATAGTTGAGCAGGGATTCAGCCAGGTCCTCCACATGCAGTCCAAATACCGCAATCGCTTCTCTGCAGCCTGCAGTGCTGATTTCCTTTGAACGTTAAGATAAATCCTTGTGTTTTTTTCCAGTAGCCTCAGACTTTTTCCTCGGTAGGCTGCTCTTGTTTTCCGTTGGAACAATTAATAAGAATGCTCCTGTTTGGCATTTCTGATTGGCTGTTATCTAGCCTAATTAAAGTTTGAATGTCAAATTTCTAACCGTTGCATTTGTTTAACAATATAATTTCTATTCATATGGCTTTTTTTGCTCCCTGGGAAACTAATGATGATGATATTCATCATATACTGTCCAGTTAAATCAAATCTGTTATTTGGCATTCAGTGACATGCTTTTATAAAGACATAACACATAACAATAATAATAATAATAATAAATTAATAAATTAACATAGTATAAATATAATAAATAATAATCATAATAATAATCATTATTATTTGGCATTCAGTGACATGCTTTTTTAATGATATAACACAGAAAAATTATCAACATTAATTTTCAGCGAAGACAATTCACCTACATTTTATTTGATGGGGGGCGGTAAGGGACCTGGATAATGGATAGGGGGGTGCTGGCCCAAAAAAGGTTGAGAACCACTGCATTAAGTCTTCAGCTGTAAATGTTACAAAGACAAAGCAAGTGTCCTGCTGAACGAGGATAAACACCAGTCGGGGATGTGATTGATGATTTATCAACCATAAATAAAGTTACAACCTATACCTAACCCCTTATAAAGGGTAACTTATTAGAAAGTGTTAAGTGTTGCCAGATTGGGCATTTTACCACCCACTTGGGCTACTTTTTATTTGACTGGGTGATTGGACTATTTGGGCAGTTTCCCCTGATGGAAAATTATAGGCTACATTCAATTGAACCTGGCCTAACACTCTTCCAACTACAATATATTGAGATTGACAAAGACTTTGTTGCGGTGTCCAGCATGCCACAACTTTAAGAAGAAGAGGAACACATTGACAGGGCACTGAGTTTGGTAGGCTCGACTCGCAAAGACTGACAAAGATGCAATTTCAATTCATTACAACTAGGCTGAGACTTTAAATTATGTTCTATTTCTAAGTCATAACTGCCAAGACAAATGCCTTGTAAAAGCTTACATATTTGGATGTAAGTGTAGACTTTTTTTTAATGAAAGTCCAAAAGACTCGTATGAATCATTTTTAATTATAATAACCGTGGTATTGGGTTCACCCAAACTTAAAGCAGTGCGTTATTTTAACAAAATATCATCATATCCCACTTCAGAAAAATTGGGCTTCTTTTATGACAATTGGACGTGTTCAAGGCTGTGATTGGGCTATTTGCTGTCAGTCAAATCTGGCAAAAACTCAATTTTTACTATCATGAATTAACAGACTCACTGTATCTGAGATTTTTTTGGTTCTTTTAACCTCTGACTGTTGTGTCCGTCTTTACACGTACACTGTACTAGCTTCACACATGAATGTGTTTTGATGGCTTAAATGGGCTGTGATTGACAGATGGCCGCTCCTGATATTACCACAGAGACAGTCATCTATGTGAAATCTATTCTGAAGAGGATCAGCTGTATTTCTGCAGCCATAATTTGACATTGTAAATGTAGTTGTTGTCATTTCTGTTGTCATTGTTGTTACCCACACAAACTGTGTTAATTTAGGTAATTAATTTGTTTCTTGACCAGTAGGCCAATGCAAATAGTATGAGTGTTTGTTAGAAATTCCCTAAAATGACAAAAAAGTGGCCAGGAACTGCCAACTTGATCTGATTTCAGAGTGAAGATAGTAACAGTAAATCTCTCAGCCTAACTCATTCATACATGCACTGATTGAGTGACAGACAGACAGGTAAGTAGGTAGATGCAGAAAAAGTGATTGAGAGGTGCTATGACAATGCCAAACTCATCGGTGTGTGATTGACAGCAGCAGTGGGTGTTGCAGAATGGATGGATGGATGGATGGATGGACGGATGGATGGATGGATGGATGGAGGGAGGATGGAGGGCAGACAATCACACTGACAGGCTGACCTAGATTGTAGGGAGAGAGAATGAGTAGAAGAGTAAAAGTGAGAAAGAGAAAGAGAGGAGACAGACAGAGAGAGAAATAGATAGATCACGGTTTCACCTCTGCTCTGTTGTCCCTCTGTGTGAAGGATCATTTGCTGTTGTCATCTCTGCTGACGTTTTCCATCCTGTCAGGAGGCTGCAGCTGTCAGCAGCTGGGAAACCTGCAGTGCCTCGCGTACAGCACCAGCCCCGCTGTCTGACACAATCATGCTGTATCACATGAATTTCTGCCTCAGCCGTGAACTTAATGGAGACTTGTGGAGCTCCCCCAACGCATCTCTCAACAGCAATCAGACTGCAGACTAACAGCACTGGTTTGTTTCAAAATCCACAATGCAGCTTGACCACCGACAGTTCAGTCAGAGATTCAGGTGTGTTATGCTAGTAGCAGCTAATGTAGCTTGCAGCATCTAGACTCAAGCAGAGATGAGGAGCTGGTTATAGAGGTCTGTTAAGCTCACTTACTTCTAACTCCACACTCCCAGATTTTTTTCATTTTCAAACTTGTAGTCTTCAGCCCCAACCAACGCAAATGATCAGACTTCACACAGCTCTCTCTGGAGCCACAAAAGGATTTGTACAACTGTTTTTACATATGTAGTCGTACTCCCCAAGACCTGTAAACAGACTTTGATGGGTAAAATCACTTTATGACGTTGGTGGATTCTTTTTATGATCATATAATTGTGTGTGACTCTATGTATTATGCTTACCTGCTTGTTTCCTTCTCTTTTGAAAGAGCTCTGGATTCCAGTGACTCACCATGAAAAGATTCAAAACTTGAGCATGGAAGTTCACTCTTGACCTTGGAAAAAGTACGTGTGACTAAATAATCTCAACTCAAAGGCCCACTTACTAGCTTTTTTTCCACAGCTTTCAACCACATTACAAAGTTTTCATCAACATTTGGAGCTGGCTCTGGTGTCATTACATGATGTAATGGACCTTCTTACCATTGCCCCCCATTAACAACCATCTGTTACCACATGAATAAAGTTTAAAGATGACCTGAACAATCTCCATGACACATGGGTAAATTCTACTGATGAAGACCATGAGATTGCTGTTGAAAGCCCCAGAAAAAAAGCTGCTAAGTGGACCTTGAATTAAGTTTATTTTGTCAGCTTCTGTATAGGCAAGGTTTTATTTATAGAACACATTTCAAACACAGAGGCAATTCAAAGTGCTTTACATAGACAAAGAAAAACATTAGAATGACATTCAAAATAACAAACAATGAAAAACAATAAAATCAATTAAGATAGAATTAAATGAAATTTTAAAATGAGATTAAATGAAATAAAACACATAACATGAAATAAAATACAGTTACAGTACAGTGCAGTAATAGGTTGTAAGTTGCCCTAAATGCAACAAAGGAAATAAAAGTGCAGTAGAGAACCCAATCAATGAAAGGCACAGAAGAAGAGCAGAGTTTTTAATGAAGTTTTGAAAATGGCTAGGGTTGGGGCGCATTTGAGATCTCCAGGAAGTTGGTTTCATGTGTGTAGCATAGTAGCTAAAAGCAGCTTCACACTCGTGGTCCTACCAGCTGACTGCTTCCTAAAGATTCCTTACCTGAATCAGTATTTAGATGAATATCATTATGGAGTCAGGCCACCACAAGGCTCCAAGACAGCTTCTTTGCTCCTTGCCAAGTCTGTGGAACTCTATTGGAGGGATGAACACCATTCCTCCACAAGATATTCCCTCATTTATATATACAATGTTATTTGAATCAGGTAATCTCATTGAGATCAAGATCTCTTTTGCAAGAGAGACCTGAATACAGCAGATAGAAAGAAAAGCAAACATAGCCAGACATAACAAAAGGACATACAGCATCAGAGACAATCACAGGCATCACTAAATAGATTTGAAGATAAAAGTTCATATTATATCATTTGGTATTATGGTGATGGAGGTGAAGAGCATTGTCTTACATGTTGGTCCAAAATCTTTCACAGGTGTTCAACTGGGTTGAGTTCTGGTGGCTGTAAAGGCTGTAGCATGTTAGTTACATCATTTTCATACTCACCAAACTATTCAGTGAGCCCTGGTGCATGGAAGCATCTGCAAATGATATGTTTCTCCACTTCACTCTTTCACTTTGCGGTAAGCGTACTCTTGCCATTATCAACATTATATCTGTGTGAGCTGGTTTTGTCATCTCTGGAATACATGAAAAACAAAACAGGGAATGTTTGAAAAGGTTTGGAAACCACAGATCTACACATTAAATAAACCACTTACAGTCTCACAATATATTCTAAAGCCAATTAAATTGTAGCTTTCTGTCTAATAATAAAAGCAAAGAGCTGTTTAGAACCTCTTTGCTGTTTTACACAATGGAGATTTTAATGACTTGAACTAAATCCCAAATTAATACAGATATATGCTGAACCACTAAACCTATTCTGATGCCACTTCAATGATTATCTACATTGTGCATTATAAATTATTCACATCAAATTATAATGCATTCATAATTCCTTATGTAGTGTAAGACAGCATGTAAGTGTTAATGTATTGATGCTGCTTGAAAAACTATGTATAAATTGTAGTGAATTAGAGGTACTGTACTACAACATTTGCAACTACTTAATGATAGAAATGTTGTATGTTTTTAATATATTAATCAGAAATATATGCAGTAAGATTTTTACAATTGAAGAAGTTGCTGACGGCAAATTACATATTGAGTACTGTCAGATGCGTTTCATAATTCTGA
This sequence comes from Macquaria ambigua, assembly GCA_008360985.2. Classification (NCBI taxonomy): domain Eukaryota; kingdom Metazoa; phylum Chordata; class Actinopteri; order Centrarchiformes; family Percichthyidae; genus Macquaria; species Macquaria ambigua. The sequence goes on from VMKM01001357.1 coordinate 127,878, forward strand.
AACATTTTTGAAAACATGCTGTAGCGTTTGAGATCACTGAATGTTTTTTTGTTTGGTTTTTTTAACTTTCAGGCAAAGGTTAGCTTCCCTTCATTTCATTCTAGAATGAAAATTAACCTGTGGAAACTCAAAACCTGCTTGCAATAAGAAACTGTCACAGTGTGCTTTTATTTTTGTCAGTTGGAATTCAGTGGAATTCAGTCTGCACTGGATTTCTACATTCAAAAATGAAAAACACTGTAGAATGCCTTTGCAATTGGACTGATGCTGAGTAAAAGCAATTTGTAGTTAACGTGTATAAATGTGCACAAACACTGGTATGTGGTCCTTCATGCTGGATTTGGCCTCTAACAGATTTGGGTTTGGGCCAGAGTCAAGCTGTGCGGTATGCGTCACTGAATTAATTAAACAGAGAGAAGGGAAGAATATAATTAATCTTCCATATTATCTACTTGTCGTGATTGAAATAGTTAATTAAAGATGGAAAGAGTTCTCCTGCTCTATTGTTCTAGTATTAGTATCTAGTCTGCTCTAGTATTGTCTGTCTGTTCTATGTGTGACATTTAACATCCAGAGGGAAGAGCTGCTAATGAATCTGTGGGGATAAGCTGGTCAGATGATGGAGGGTGGAGTCGAGGCTCACAGCCTGCAGATACAAAACACCAGTTTTCACTGCCAAAAGGACTAAACACACACCTTTTTTGAGACATAGCGCCAAAGCCCTATCAGATGAACTCAAGTACCCCTTCATCCACACCACCAGCCATGTTCTAAATGTGTTCATTTGAACTGATTTTAATCCGGATATTATTTAAAACTATTTAACACTTGATTATATGAGAGTGGATATTGTAGCTATTGTTTTTTTTTTCTAAAAAATAAAATGTTTAAGTTGGTTTGCTCAGGTTTGCATTCGTACTACTAGTTGCAGAAACTAGACATTTCAACCATTTATCCATTACTTGTAGCTAACTGTTTCAACTGTTTATCCATTGCTTTTAACTTTATCTATTTTAAACATTTATCCATTACTTTTATCTATATCACCTTCACCTCACCACCTTTTAAACTCTAGTTTTTAATCCAAGACAATCTTCAGTCTTCAGCAGGCTCTTTTAGCCAAACTACTGGCATTAAAGAATATTTTTTATTATTTCTATAGCTTTGGCCATCATTTTTAGTAGATATGATAATAAATTAATAAATTAAATAATAAATTTAATCACCAGAGTAGAGAGATAACAGGAAGTGAGGGGAGAAACAGGCAGGAAATTACATGCAACAAGGTTGCCTGCCAGACTTAAAACAGGGAAGTTGCAGTTGATGGTCAGGGTTTTCTCTTCCAAATAAGTCTGACTAGCCTGGGGATTTGTTTGAAACTTGTCTGATCGTCTGATTGCTTGTGTTTCTTGCGCCGTCTGACTTCTTTTTGCAATGTCATTTGAAGAGATCTCAGCAACTAACTTGTTGAGTACAACATTATACTAATGATACTGAATGATGGATGCGCATGCAGTTTTACACTACATTTGTGTGTGCAAGGGTCTGCGTGATGTAAATTTCATCATATGCCATGTCCAAAGGGTCCATAGCTCAATATTCCTAAATGTTTGGCTGCATGTGGATGTTTTGCATAGACCCTTGCAGACATGAGCAGATTACGACATTAATGCCACGAAAATAATTACACAATCAGCTACTACTCTTGCCAAGGAGGAGAGGACCTCCAACATGGTTGCCTTAAAGGCCAGTTCCTTTTCTTCTTGTTTTTAAAAACTAGTTTGTATTTTCATAAGTTATTATTGTTTATGCTAACATTTAACTCACCAGTTTAATTGCTGTATGTAATTGCTGTTGAGATGTAGGGTCACAGGGATTCCTGTATACTCACCTTTAAAATTGACTTAACAGAGCACCATGACACCAGCAATCAGACAGGTTTTAATCAAGTTCCCAGTTTAACCAAATGATCTAAACCAGTAATTTGCACGTAAAAACAAAAGTGAACATTAACACTGTCAAAAGAAGTGATGCATGTTTGCAGCTTTATAGGGGTTCTAGCCTCACACAGCCCATTTAGCTGCACTGATCTTGAGCCTACATATAGTGGAAGCTGGAAACACTGACAAAGGTCCTTCTAAAAACTACTCAGTCAATAGGTTTGAATACTTGCTTAAATTAGACATTTTTGATTTCATTTGACATAGATTTTCCCAAAAGTTTGAAAACAAGTTTGCACTTGATTATGAAGGCAGGTTTTGTCCTGATTGTTGACAAAAAAATCTAATCATTTTCAATGTCAGCAGCAAAAACTTTCTGTGCAAACTGCACATGGGTCATGTAATGGAAGTGTAAATTCTATGTTCCAAGGAACTCATTCAAAACCCCTGACAAACTTTTCACAGTTCATCAGAGTTTTTCATGTGACAGTGATGTGCTCTCTGGGAACTTTCTTGATTTGCTTCTCACTTGCCAGTAAAAGCAAAGTGAAGCCTCTCATAACTCCAGTAAAACATTGACTACTGGCTTACTTTGGGGGGGCATTCTGCTCAGCTTTGACTTCAAGTCTTGTAGGAAGAAATCATTTTATTGAACAACCTCTGAAGTTGCAATGAAAGGCTCAGGTTCATTAGCCATGCTCTCAGTGGGAACCAGGCGTCTTCCTTAAACTGTGATCAGTAACTAATAGAAAAACTGCCACCACCAGCTCTGACATCCAACATTTGAGAGTTAGACAGCAAAAGGCATTACAGTCAGTGATCTATGATGTCAGAAAATCAAACCCAGAAGACCAACAATAAGCAAACATGTTGTGACAAGAACAGCATGTAAAGGTTCATGTCAATTTAGCAACTCTGAGCAGGAAAGATGTTTGTCAGTCATCTCTATAAGCTCTGTTGTTGGGGCATCCTCGAAGGCACTAACAGAAAGGAGCTTTCAAAATGGAGTCTTGCTTTTGCAAAATGGCTGGCAGTCATGTCAATTCTCCACAATTTGTAGCATTTACTCTAAAACTGAAATCCCAGAAATCCCAGCACCTGAGCAAGTAATGATTTTAGATACAGAGATGGAAAACAGATACACAACATTTTCTAAGATCAGTGGTGGAAAAAATACTCAGATATATTTCTTAATTAATGTGTAATTACAGTGTAAAAATACTCATTAATAATAAGTCCTGCATTCAAAATCTTACTCAAGTAAAAGTACACAAGTATAAGCATCAAAATATACTTAAAGTACCAAAAGTAAAAGCACTCATTATACAGAATGTCCCATTTCAGAATAATATATATAATTATAATTAGCGATGCATTAATGTGTAAGCATCACTAATTTTGCAGTTAGTAAAGGTGGGGCTAATTTCTACTACTACTTGATGTACTGCTGGGCAGCTTAATCTATAATAATACATCATCATGCATTAGTTGATTTATATTTTGTATTAATAATCTTAATCTGCAAAGTTACTAGAAACTTAAATTAATAAATAAATGTAGTGGCTTCCAAAATGTAGTGAAGTAGAAGTATGAAGTAGCATAAAATGGAAATGCGTACAATTTTGAGTACAGTACTTGAGTAAATGTACTTAGTTACATTCCACCACTGTCTAGGATGCATGAACAATTGCAACTATAGATAAGTTGCCAGTTTGTTTAGAGCCTCATGATCTCCAATAAAGCTTGCAGTGAGGCACTGAAACACGCTGATGGCGAAAAGAAACACACCCTCTGTGTGGACTGAAATTTCAAACATCATTTTGTAAAATAACAACTAAGAAATGAAAGGTGAACTGTGAACATTAACAGCACTAGTTCTGCAGTCCTCCTTGCATGACCATGTCTTGCACTGTGACCCTGCAGCTGTGTTATCTCAGGCCTGCCTAATGGAGTCGCTGGCCTTTGGCAGGTAGAGGGTCACATCTCATGATGGTGCAATCCAGAGCATCCCACAGGCACTCGATGGGTTTAAAGTTAACGCTTAGAAAGTGACCTAAGTGTTTGTTTTTTTCTTCAAATGACCTGATAAGACAGTGTTCTGTCTGAACTTTAAAGGAAAATTGTGCCTAACACCATTTTTGCAGTGGTGAAAAGTACATCTCCTCAAGTACTGTACTTAAGTACAATTTGGAGGTACTTGTACTTGAGTATTTCCATTTTATGCTGCTTTATACTTCTACTCCATTGCATTTCTGACAGTCAAGACTTTAAATACAAAACCTGCGATCAGTTTATAAAATATGATGCATTGTGATTTAACTCCCCAAGAGTATATGAAGTAGTTGAAATTGCTGCTAATACTTCTGTACTTTTACTGAAGTCAAATTATGAATGCAAGACTTTTTATATTGAGGTACTGCTACTTTTACTTACAGTAAGTAAAGGCATCAATACTTGTTCCACCACTGTTGATTGCCTACAAACTATTTAGTGTGCAGCTATACCTGGTAGAGTTAGGTTGGTGACCCTTGTTGTATGTCGTCCATGTAATCTTTTTCTCCCCTTTATTCCATTTTTAATTGAAAATCTGTATTTGTGTACTGATAGGTATCATTCTTCAATTTGTGAGATAACTTGAGGCTGTAACAACACATCACTACTTAAAGCTAAGTGGAGATGTTCACACAACAACATATTTTAAGGCTGGAGCAGATTTCTTTATAATGTCCTTGATGGTTTGTAAAAGTCAGTTTTTGCTCTTTTAGAATGAGAATGACAGATATTTAGATCTAAATTTAAACTCACATTATCACACATATTACACATATTATACATTATCTATCCATCTCCTGTTACTTCTCTCAGCTATTTGTTATGGCCATTTCCTGCTACATATATACAGTAAAGCCTTGCTGCTGTACTAATTACACTGTTTTCATTTTGAGACATTCTTTATCCTCAGCCAGATTTATTTTAATACATTTAATAAATCAATGGATCTCATTGATCTATTCCTGGAACAGACCACTCAACATTTCTAGGTGTTTAAGATTGTCATAAGTCAGACTAGAGGATCAGCTCCTGACGTGTTGACATGTTTGACACGACTGTGGGAAGTAAAGAAAAGAGAAGGTGGAGGAGCTGGGAGGAATGAACAGTGTTGAGGAAGACGGAACACTGTCACTTTGCAGAGTTTTCCTGGAGAAAAACACTGAAAACAGTCACAAAGAAAAATGAAAACATACCTTTCTTTCTTCCTCTTCATGTTTTCTCACTACTTCTCTGTCTCCTTTCTGCCCACCCACCACATCTAGCAATGCATCTTTTATATTTTCTTTTCTACTTCTTATCTGTGACTCCATTCACCTTCCAACCACCCACACACACAGACACAGATACACAAACACAACAAGTGTGTTTGAATAAAAGTGGATTGTTCAGCTTCCCATTGTTGTGGCCAGGCTAGTGAGATAAGGTAGAACTTTTCTAATCAATACACTGTTAAAACAGAGAGAAGCTGCATTTATGTTGCTTTCAAATGGACATTGACTGTTTAAGCTAAAAATGGCAGGATGGCTTAAATTATCTTGATAATGAAAGATAATAAAATAATAACTTTTCTGAACAAAGTTGCAAAGTCCTTAGACAAAGAACCAAAACAGACAGCAATAAAAAGCATGCAGAGAGTAATAAAACAAAATGAAATTAGTGAAAATAATAAATAAAAAACTTAAAATAAAGCAATTAAAAGCTGGTTCAAAAGGTATATTTTAGTTGATGTGTATAAGAAAATAAAGAAATATCGATGTGGATTGTGAATGGTTCATTCCACAGTTTAGGAGTCATGATGTCAAATGCCATTGGTTACAAATCTAGAACTTTTCTGCTGACAAAAGGCCTTTACACACCAGGGACGGGACGAATAAATGACACGAAAATGTGAAATACTCGCCTGCAAATATTACGCATCAAAACTATTCATACCGGCAGCAATAGATAGCAGCTCATTCTTCAGAAAAAAAATATACGACACTGAAATACTAGAAATAAGACACAGCAGCACTCATATAAAGCCTGTGTGTGCATGCTCCAGTATGTATGCTCCAGTGTCATATGTTACTTTGGGTAGTCTGTGTGCAGTGCCCAGGTAAAGCTACACATAGTGCCTCCTGTATTTGATTAATATGACAAGCCAAACCTGCTCTGACACTGTTGCCTTGCTACCAAATCTATTACATCCAACAGTAATCTACATCAGCTCCTCACTATCCTGCATCCAATGATGCTGCTCTGCACGTTGTCCTTGAGTCCATTGTCTTTATCATTTTTGTGTTCTTTGTTTCTCATCACTCTGTATTATATGACAAACAATCAACAGGTCTGCCATTGTCATTAGAAGTTGGGACCTGACGTCCGCTCCACACAACGTGATTGTTTGATGCCTTTATTCGACCTCGTTCCGGAAAAAACTGGCATAGCTTTTTCGCTGCGTAATATTCCCATTCTGTTTGAAAGTACTCATGACAATAACAACAGTTCATGAAATCAAACCCTGTGATACCTATACCCTATTGATACTATATATGGTCCGCATTTTTTCACCAATAGCAATTCATTCATATCTACATTCTGTAATTACATGTCTATAAAATAGTTTTCATCGCTATTCCCACGCTGGATTCAAATTGCCAACCTACACATGAGGGATTCACAAACAATGCATGTATGTAATCCAGCCTCACTGTTTGTAATTGATCTCACTGATATCAGCCTCACTGTTTACTTTTCATTCTCCTATAGCTGTATCAAAGACGTATTAAAGCTAATGCTAACTAACAAAAGCTAGCCCAACATTTCCATACTGCTGCTGGCGAAACACAGGGTGGCTTTTTTGTGAAGCAGTAACACAAACGCAGTGTATTTGTCATTGAGGTTAGCACTGACTGCGATTGTTCCACGGTAACCATGTCAACAAAACAACCAGGGCTGAAATCGTAAGACTAACTTTAAGCTTTTGCCCTATATGGGCTTACTAGGTCAGAAATATAACTTGCAGTGCAGTTATATGGCTTGGCAGCACCCTCATTGTGAATTGTGCTTTCGGAAGAGTTTTGCTAAGATGTCACTGGTCAGAGTTATTGCTCACAACTACACAATGAGCATTTTAGCTGCTGTGAAAGCTGTGTGGGGCCAGGATAACATCCTACTGACTGTCTGACTCCTCTTCACCTCACTTCGTGCTGCCTACAGTGAAGCTATAGCTCTCTCGGTTCACCTCCGTCCATTTTTCCAGAATTTTGTTTATGCATTCTGTCAGAAAACAGGGTAAAAGAGCCTTGTAAACGAGTCAACATACAGAGTCTGAAGTAGGAAGTCCTGCTGTTTATCATGTAGTTGCAAGCAGTGTTGCTGCTTTTCAGACTGTTCCACTGCTTCCACTGAACCGGTTTCTACATCTTTTGTCTGGAAGGTTCCTGTATCGACTGTGCTTTTAGAGGGGTCGAATGTTACCTTCAGTAAACACACACACACACGCGCGCGCACACACACACACACACACACCCAGCTAAGCCTTGATCTGCCCACCAAACTGGCAAACTCCTTTTGTCTTCAGTGATCAAAAAGTTTTTGTTTCCTCAGTACACTTCAGTGATCCTCTGACTTTTCATCTAGCGCTATCATCAGGTCAACATTTCAATTTGTGTAATACTTTATGACCCTATACTTGCAAAACTATTGACGTTTCCATTAGCCTCAACTGTACTTTGTGTTTAGTGCTAATTAGCAATGATCATGGTAAACATCATACTTGCTGAACATGCAACACAGCATGGTAACATTTGGCTCATAGCACCACTGTGCCCACATACAGCCTCACAGAGCATCTAGCATGGCTGTAGACTTTTAATCTTGTTAAATTTAGTGTTATTAGGGATCCACATCAAAACTGAGCAGTGCATAAGCACTACTGAAGCATTCAATCCACACAGAGTCCAACCTCGGTTCGGCCTTCACTGTCCTCAGAAGCGGCTGTCCTGTCAGCAGCTCAGCTCCTAATGAGCTGCAAGGACAGCAACCGGACAAACTGTCTTCACCAATCTATCTGAAATATCAGTATCAGTGTATCAGAAATGTACTGGACAAAAATATGTTTCAACTCAATTGTAGTTTCAACGAACATTGCTTGTATTTACTGATTCATTTATTTATTAACTGATTGAATTAATTCCCCCGGACGTCAAAAGCTCTTCAGTACAAACTTTCTGTGTGGATTGTCCTTTAGTCTCTAAGACCTAAGGTCAGAAGTTCATGTAAATTTTGAGGGATCAGTATGCTTCAACCGAAGTACTTGTTGGATGGTCAAACATCAATATGAACATATGATATACACCTTTAGACATTATGTAGAGTTGTTGTTTTTTAACAGTTAATTAGTACAATGATTGGTCATTTGCATGTAATTTTATCAAGGTTAACACAGTGAACATGCATGATGGCACTGCACTCTTAAATCAGAGGCTGCAGATTTACATTGCTGCCTTCATCTACTGGCCATCTACATTTTAAGCATTACTGAATTATTTCTGTGCTGCAAGTGTCTAGTTTGCTCTTGTGTTTAGCTTTAAAAATTGGCAGTTGAGTGATGTTCAAGGTTCAAGGTACATTTATTTGTCATTGTACAACACAGGGCTGCACAATGAAATGAAAGTTGTAGCCCCAGTTGCACCAGAAACAGACGTGGTTCTGAGATGTCTGAGACAGGAAAAGCAAATTTCAAGGTCGGGAAAATACCAAACTGTCAGAGTGCTGCTTGCACTGGTTGTTGCGCTGCCGTAAAAACAGGGCCCAATTATGTGTAGGAGTACACTGCTATTGCTACATGAACTTGCAAACATGTAGACATGCCTCATGACTTAGTTACAAATGAGTCCACCTTTGATTACAAAAGAATTAATTCAATTTATTTCAACTTCAGCAGTAAGCTAGTCAGTTGAGGCGGTACGCCTGTCATGATGAGCCTGTTAGAGCCATGGACAGGAGGTCGGGAGAGAGAGAGAGATGGCTGACTGGGCTATAACTGCCTCTTACTTATGGCCGAGCGATTCATGAATACAGAGAAAAAAAAGTAGGCCTCTCTCTTACCAAAATATCTTATATCAGCTATTGCATACAAATAATAATCAGCAAGCCAAGTAATGTACAAAAAGCATCAGTATTATATATTCACAACCATTTTAGGAAGGCTTAGCCTCCCCTAGCCTCTTAATAGTATGTATACTGCTTAACTTTCAAATGATAATGGCCAAACAATGACTGCAGGTATTTACAGCTTATGGAAGAGAGAGACCAACCCACATGTAAAAACCCCTCACATGAATCTTTATTGCAGAGACAATCAGTGGGGTTGCTGTTTTGTGAGAATACAGTGTGTGTTCAGGAAGGGAGACTTGTGGTAATAAAGACGAGCAGACAGGACGAAGGCAGCAGGAAAAGGAAATGGTCATGGTTCAAGGTGACTGAGGGACAGAGACATATCCACATGGTTTGGCCTGATAAAAGAGTTTCATGATTGCACAAGCTAGATGGAGTAGCTGCACAGCTGCCCACAGGTTTACACTGAATAACAACAACAGTAATCATCATCATCATCATTAAATGTAAATCCAACAAAAAATGATGATCTAACTAGTAGATGGTAGACACACCATCACAGCTGCTTTTCATGAGGTCAACTGTTAATGCTGTGAATTGTTTTAAGTTGGATGTGCTAAGTTGGAGACTTAACTGGTTGCCTGGCAACCTCACAGTGACGACAAGACTGCAGGAAGTTGCTGCGCCCGGCAAAGAAATAGTCCAACACATAACCCATATAGTTCCCAAATATGCGTAGTTCCCACAGTGTCTATTCCTTTAAAAATCACCCAATAGGATATAATGTAATTCATTCATTTATGTGGTGCAAAATACGAGAGGGCTGTCTTTCCAAATAGAGAGAGTAGATTGGCCATCCAGAAGTATTCGGTCTGTGAAAACAGTTGTATAATAATATATGTGGTTCTAGAGGAGCTTTGTCAAGTCTGAGAAAATAACACTGATGATTGTTAGTATATGTGATAGTAACTGATAGATCTTTTTTGGACTGTTGGACAAAACAAGTAATTTGAAGACATCACCTTGGAGATTGTAATGAGCATATTTCACAATTTTTTGACATTTTATAGATCAAACGATTAATCGATAAAGAAAATAATCGTTAGTCGCAGCTCTAATTAATAATATTTCATAGTATACTAATAAAATGTCCTGCTTTGCAGTGCAATCTTGGGCTACTACAGCAAATACTACCTCTACTATCTATTACTGCTAATAATCATCATCATAAATAAAATCAACTTAACTCACAACTAAGGCCAAAGTTTACTAAGTGCTTTAGAGCTACATATAGAAAGGGACAAAGATAAAGATAAAGGGATACAAAACAGAAGGTTGAAAAAATAATAAGCCTGTAAATTTAAACATAAGGTTTAAAGTTAACATGATCAAAATTACATAAAAAACAAGTTGATTAAATTGAAATTTAAAAGCTGGTTATATATTGGCAGCCTGCGCTAGGACGTTCCTCAAACTATGGACATAACAATGAAATCAAAGCTGAAGGAGGGTAGATCGTGATGAGACTAAACTTTGTCTGGAGTCAGAATTAGTTAGACATGTCATCTTACACAGGGCCACTCAGGGAGAGTTACTGCATTCTTAAAAATATTAGGGCCACTTCTTGATTTCTTTGACAAAAAGCAATGGGTAAATATCCAATAAACTGTATCTCACTGCAGCCATACATTGTTGACTGGCTCTTTTATTGTGTTGATGCCTTGTGTTGTTTGTCTTAATCTTAACTTTTGTATTAAAAAGGTTATAAATAGAAATAATAAAAGGACTCAGCCACCTTATTTTCCCTGCAGTCAGAGTGCTGGCAGTGTGATAACTAACTGTGGTCACACATGCTAATTCTCCTCCATCATGTGGCCGTTGTGTTATTGCATATGCCGTGATACTGTTTGCAGCCGTGCACTACAGGAAAGAATAAATACAAGATAGGTGGTACAGTGCAGTTTTTCATCCAGTTGTTTCTGTTGGGATTAAAGCAGAAGCTGTGTCCCAATTCCATGTTGCATACAGTTTGTATAGTAAAGAAAATGTAACACCTTCTAATTGTCATAGTATACTGATTTTGCAGTTAGTATACAAGAAATCAATGTACTTTACCATTTAGCCTCTGCTAATTAAACTTAACACAAAGAGATAGCAACATGTTTTTTCCTGAGGAACCATATTGGACCGTTCCACTCCTCACAATTTATGTCCATTGCCAATGTTCAGTGCCAGTGTAGAATGTAGTGTTCCCTCCATGTAGCAAGGGGGAAAGTAAGGGTGTGGAGCTGGGGGTGGTAGATGAGCATGTAGCCCTTTTATGCAGGAGACCAGAGTTTGCATTCCATCACATACCTACAATTGATGTTCACCTTTGGCTGTATTTACAATCTTATCCCTAACCTTAACCAAGCATTGTAGTCACCTAAGCCTAACCATACCTTAACCATACTATAGTTGCCATGTGCAGATATTGTAGAAAGTGAGAATTTTTACACAATAAAACATCACTGAATGGAATCCAGAGACATGATGAGACATCATGATTGACAACTGTGAGTGTGCTCATGATTGGTTCAGGCAGGTGTATGGGTGGGACCTCGATACCCCAGCTCCACCGCGGATCACTACTGCGCAGACTCTGGCTCCAAATGACATCACCAGCACAAGATGGCGCCGCCCATATCCGGGATATTTTGGCTTCATTTTTGTCCACCTTTATATACAGCAGAGGCTCTCAAACTTATTACTCAAAGGTCCACATCTGGAACGATTGGCAATAACAAAATAACATTTAACAAGAACTCACTTATAACTTTTAAGCAACATACAGTCAAGAAAGTCAAAATACATTTGAGCCTAGTGGGAGGCATTGTTTGCCTGCAGTTAGTTGCTGTTCTGTGGATACTGCTGTTTGAAATGGCTGTGCATGGTCTCATAGTGACGTTTTACATTACCACCATAATTACCATTCTTTTCTTTGCAAATCAAACACATGGTCTTTGTGCTGCATTGGGACAAAATGAACACATATTTGTCTGTCCACTCCTCTTTGAATACTCGGTTTTCTTGGTCAACTTTTCCTGTAAATTTTAACAACAACATCTTCACATCATTGGCGATGGAATGTTGTGTTTACAGGTAGGCTACGCGTTGTCGCAAGTAATTAACGTCACATCTCTTTTGATTCGGCCAGAACGAAACCGAGGCAGAAAAAAAACATTAACCAAGGCCGACACAGTTCAGTTAGTCCATATTTATTTCTGACATTTACACTAGTTGTAGAAATCGTGTACTAGAGAAAACGAGACACATTCTGTATCTGTGATCCAGTGAACTCGGCAACAACAACACACAGCACTCTTTCCTGCAGTTAACGTCGCCATGACAATGACATCAACAATAGAGAAATAAGCCACATTAAAACCACATTCATCTGGAGGATCGCTGTGAACGATCTCCAGCTACACTGTATATTCAACATCACTAACAGTTTATTGATCAATATTGTATGTATTTCAAAATAGAAAACGTTACACTTCATAATGTATTGTATTCATAACTTGAGGTATGGGCTGGGTCCAGATTTACTTGCTGTTCTGTGGTTGAGAGGTCCGGACTTTACAGTCTATGGTGCCAATGCAGAGAGCTCTGGCAAAACAACGCAGGGTCGTGTGGTGTCCCAGGCTCAACTTTTGCTGCAGCATCACCCGGCAAGCAGATGCGTTGGCAGATCACCTCCATGCAAGCGCACATTCCTAGTGAATTACTTTGTAATGTGAACGAAGTATTTCTACTGTTTACCTCACGATTGGTTAACATCATAGACTGTATATAAAGATGGACGGCATGACAGCTCCCCAAAAGTGAAGCCAAAACATCTGGACGCCCCCTGGTGGCTGGCTGCAGTATAGGCAGGAACTCGATACTGCGGCTCCATCCCGGATCACTACTGCGCAGACTCTGGCTCCAAATGACGTCACCAGCGCAAGATGGCAGCTCCAATATGCAGGATATTTTGGCTTCAGTTTTGTACAGTGGGAGGGAGTGGAGACGCGTCGTCCATCTTTATATACAGACTATGGTTAACATGCTGACATTAGCATTTAGCTCAAAGCACCACTTGGCCTAAGTACAGCCTCACAGAGCCGCAAGCATGGCTGTAGACTATTAAGGTGGATTTATAGTTTTGTTATGCATGGTGAGTTTTTCAATTAATTAATCATCAAGTGATGATGTATCACTTGACTTCCCCAGATTATACGAGTTCAGCATGAGCAGGACATTAGTCTTTTTTAACCTTATCAGCATGGTTTAGAGCAGGCGTGTCAAACTCATTTTAGTTCATGGGCCACATACAGCCCAATTTGATCTCAAGTGGGCCGGACCAGTAAAACCATAATAACCTATAAATAATAACACCTCCAAATTTTTCCCTTTCTTTTTTCTGAAAATGTTCACAATTAATTAACCATCCATTTACAAAACAGATGATTAACAGCCTGAGATGTCTTAAGAAAATAAGCTAAGATGTTTTTCCACATTCAGTAAGTCTACTGTCATTACATGTGCATTACAATTTACAAATCACAGTGGATCTACGAAGGCACAAAACATTTGTCCACTCTGTGTCCACTTTTCTCCTTTTTGAGAAAAAAGGCGGCTCTTGCATGAACAGTATCACACAGCGTGTATGTAAGTATGAGGGATCTATAATAGCATATCCAGCATAGGGCCTGCTACTCACATGCGGAGAAGTTAGCCTTCAGGACTTTCTGCCAGAGAGGCTTTGTGCCTGCTGCTCTTATTAGGACAGCGCAGTAGGAATAGAAGTGCATTTTATTGAAACATTGGAATTAATGACTTCTCTGCTATTTTCACACTTTGCAAAATCATCCAGTGGGTCAGATTAGACCCTTTGGTGGGCCGCTTCTGGTAAGTTTGACACCCCTGGTTTAGAGTAACATGGCCAACAGGCACAAGCTTGGTAGCTTTGTCAGACTCATTTCAAATACATTTCTTTACCCACTTGTTGGTCCTGGTGTCCTAAGTAAGTAGGCTATATCATGGTTTGATGATGGATTTTCACTTTTCACTATTTATATGAAAAGTGAAAGGTGTGGCCATTTACTATTCTTTTTGAAATTTACAGTAGCACTAGAATCAAGAGGTAACCTGTATATCTTCACAACTCTGCCGTGTAACCGCTCTATCAACTTCATTGTTTCTCTTGTCTGCTGAGCTTCACTGTGGGGTGTTTAAAAAAGCATTCCTGACGCATTCCTGTCTCTAAATTGCTGTCTCTCTCCTGTCTGCCTTGTAAAACAGTGACCAAAAAATGGGACAACTGGGGTAAAAGGAGGGACGCATCAGTAGGAGGGCAAGGCAACTTGGGAGAGGAACGACTGGAGGGCGTCACAGATGGGGGAGACAAGAGGGAAACCATGATGGAAGGAGGAAGGAAAAGAGAAAAGAAGGTAGGGGGTTAACAGTGGGGTCTGAATAGGGGATTAACCCCCCTGCAGACCCACACACACATAATAGATTAAGGCTGTACACCTGAAAAGGGGTACATTAGACCAACTCTTAACGACACGCTGGCCACAGTCCTGGCAAACATATTCTCATGCTTCCTCTATAGTTCTCTGGAATTCCCAGGATCTATTCACTTTATATTACATGTCATAAATACAATCCCCTGCATCACACTTGTCTGAGTGAGAGGATTTTCCAAAGATGGACAAGGAAGACAAAGAGGTAGGATTCTCCACAGTTTCACTGTGAAAATTCCTCATCACCTTGTGAATAATATCACTTGGCAGTCATGGAAAGGGTGGCAGACAGCCCCGTGTTCAGTGACAAGCATGATTGGATTTTCATTCTTTGTTTTTTTTTCGTTTTTTTTGTTCGAGAAATGCCCCATGGGTGGCTTACAGTGCCAAAATGACATCTTTGGCTTCTCTTGGAAAAAAATTGTCGGAGGTAATCTGTTCTTGGCAGGGCTGAGTGCCCAAAGATTAATGGCTAAAGCCCAGATATTGGACAGTCATTTCAATGCCAAAAATAAATACTTATTTATAATTGGTAAGCAACTATGTAAGAATGTTGCAACTATAATAACAATAGCATGCAATAGAATTTCTTGATGATGCAATAAAAGACTGGGAACCACTGTGGACAAGATTGCTTCTTTGTGGATATTTTATCTTGCTAGAACTAGAATGCTAGAATGTATGGACAGAGCACATACATCTCGAATCTCAATGCACCAGACACAATACATACATACATACAATATATACAAATATGCAAATATATAAAAATGTTTTATCAAAAATGATAGATTTCAAAATTAGATTGTCAAAACTATAGGTATTAAAGTAACATTCCAGAAATATTCAGCAGTTAGTTGATGGCTACTCAGTCAAAGAACACAAGATAAGACCAATTTAATGCAGTAAATGTAATAGCTCTTGTAATTAGGCCACACTGGAATGACAAATTTGATGACTTTGAACCATTAGAACTTAAAGAGACCTTGTCACTTCTGAAAGAAGAAAGAACACAATCTTTCTCTTTCAAATAAAAAGTTAAATTCATAAGCAATAAAACGCACCCTGGCTCAGTTTATTACACTCAGGGTTTTGCTGCTACAGCCTTACTTGGTGTGGCATGACCAGTAGCTCAGTAGCTAATGTTAGCAAAATGTAGACATTTATAGATTTACTGTGTAAATGACTGTACCAAGTCAGTTTTTGACTTTATGACTTTTCTACTTGTGCTGTTGTTATATGTTAGCATGACCCATTATCACGTAATCACCACTTGTGACCACAGTGGCCACTGTTCTGCAAATGTTACATAGGCTTGCTCAGATTCACATTCAGGTACATTCATTGCAGTGACTACACTGTACACACTCCTCAGCCTGTGCCAAAATGCATTCTTATGTTCAGCTGAAGCTAATATGAGGCTTCAGAAGTCTGAGTTAGCCAAATCGAGTGGCTATCCAAAGTCTTTTTGGTACAAATTTCCCTTTTTGTTTCCACAGACAGTGTTTCCTTACTAAACCACAGTGGAGGGATATGTCCTGGAAGTTGTTGCAAAACATGTAGGTTTTTTGCCCAGACAAAACACCACCAGTAAACCTACGTGTGACTGCCAGGACTAACAACTTGATTTAGCTGAGACTGCTGAAGACTCATATTAGCTTCAGCTTTCATTTCAGCAAAAAGTAAGGACAATAGATTCTGTCCCCATTTCTTACTCTACAAAGGTATCTTTTCATGAACAATAAAAAACAAAAGATCAAAACCACGATCAGACCAATGCAAGAACCCAGAGTAAATCTACCAGAGTGGATGGATTATCATACATTACACAACCTAGCTTCATGGCTTCAGGTCATGTAGCCAGGTCAGGTGCACACACTGGTGGGCTTTGGTATTAAAGGGTGAACATGGGAAACAATAATGTTACTGTATAGTTAATGGTGAACTGCTATAAGAATACTGTGATAGAGCAGGTATTGGTGGCCATGTCAGTCATGAATTCTGATCTTATCAATTGCAAACAAAATTTATCATAATTGTAAAAATCCATCGCCAAGTCCATTGTGTTAAATCTCAAGTATAAACACTGCTGCAACAATTTCTAATGAACACAAACTCAAAAACTTTGCACATGGATTTATAGGCCACACAAACACAATGTTTGTTTGTGAAGTGATAGAAGATGCACTTGGTGTCATAAAAGACAACTGACACACACATAATACGCTGCAAATGTCAGTCAACAAAATAAAAAAAGTCATGTTTATTTTGCTTTTGTTATTACAGCTTTCTAATTTAAAGAAAAGAACCAAATGTCACTACATCTCAAGCTGTTTAAGAAAATGAACTATTATGAGGGTTAGGTAGGTCCTGTACTCATCAGAAATGATGTTTAGATATAATCAGATTCTATTAAAAATCATATTAAAAATACATTTAAACAGCTGACACTTTGGCCTCATTATCTATCTATGCCCCACTGGTTACTAACCATGTTGTTCCTCCATTCCTGGTAGACTATGCCTTCTTGGTCTGGTCAAATTTGGGGGTCAAGACCTTTAAAGATCTATATTTTGATCATGTCTTTGCATCCTCCCAGCAGCTCCTAGATACATTTTCACTCTCTAAACAAGACTTTTTTACTTACATACTTGCAGGTTCACAGTTTTGTCCACAGCATGTTCCCTGAGTTTCCCAACCTACCCAGTGGTACACCCCTAGATAGTTTCCTCAAACCTATTACATCCTTAAAAGGTTTGATTTCTGTTATATACAACCAAATTCATCTACTGCACCCGGAGTCACTGGACTCCATAAAAGTTCTTTGGGAGGAGGATCTGGGGGAGGAAATATCAGACGAGCTTTGGATGAAGATTTTGAAGAGGTTAGACAAAACCTCAATTTGTGCAAGACACTGTGTCATTCAGTGTAAACTTATACACTGCACATATTACACTAAGGCTCGACTAGCAAAGATTTATGAGAATGTTTCTCCAACTTGTGATAGGTGTAAACAGCAAATCTTATTCACACATTTTGGCTTTGCCCACTGCCATCCAAATATTGGAAGGAGATTTTTGATACCCTGTCTAAGGTTATCAGGGAGGAAATTGAGTCTAAT
The DNA here is from genome assembly GCA_008360985.2 of Macquaria ambigua. Taxonomy (NCBI): domain Eukaryota; kingdom Metazoa; phylum Chordata; class Actinopteri; order Centrarchiformes; family Percichthyidae; genus Macquaria; species Macquaria ambigua. The sequence goes on from VMKM01001357.1 coordinate 145,643, forward strand.
ACTCTTAGTGCTCTGTTTGGTGTTTCTCCTTCATTACCTTCCCTTCATAAACCCAAAAAGGATGTCATAGCCTTTACAACCTGATTGGCTAGACGTCTAATATTGACCACCTGGAAATCACAGATACCTTCCGCACATACCCGTTGGATAAGAGATATCCTATATTTTATCAGATTGGAAAAGATTTGGCTTCCAATTAGTGGTTTATCCAATACATTTGATGACATCTGGGGTCTTTCTTACAATATGTCAAAAGGATTAAATTCCCTCATAATGAGCTTGTTGTTGGAAAGGGTGATTGTTGTGTATTTATTGTGATGTAGGTGATGTGGCACTGCAGGTCTTAATATGTCTATAATCCCTTGTCTGATGTTTTTCTTTTTTTCTCTTCTTTTCTTTTCCTTGGTTTTTGTATTTATTTTGTGTGTGTTCTTTTCATTTTTATGTTAGTGTATTGTTTCTGGTTATGTTTTTACTTTTCCTGTCTTTGTATGAATTTTTATAAAATGTCACTCTACAATGACTTTAACTGTGACAAACTATTCTAATTGTATGTACAAATATGTATGCTTCTCTGTCACTGTATAATTATTGTCTGTTGAAATCCCAATAAACAAAGTAAAAAAAATAATGTGGTTAATGGTTAAGTTATAGATGGTTGAGGTTAAGTAGGTGTTTAGTGTTGGTAAAGAATCTGATGGGATCGAATCGAAATGCCAATGTTTACTAAAAGCTAAGATGACCAACAAGGCAATCTATCAAAGATAGCTGGATGGATGGATAGATAGATTTTATTGGGAAATTTGTTTCCACAGAGTGTGCATTATGTGTGTGTATATATATATACACATATATACATATATATATATGTGTATATATATACACCATATTATATGGCATGTGTGGTTTATTCATTTAATATTTTTTATACCAACTGCCCCCCCTACTACTAACCACCCAGCTCTACTGGTTTACACCTCTACTTTATGCTCAAAAAGAGTAGTGTGTGATCGGAAAGGACTTTAATGGCAGGGGGATGGCAGCGTCCATCTGTGGAGTCAGAGGGGGGTCTCTAATCTCTGTCTCTGAACCCCCCACACGACAGCAGAGATGGACAGAGGAAATGCTGTAAAATGGGAAGAAGAGAGGGGGCTATTATACTCCAGCAGAGAGCCTGTTTTGATGGCTCAGAGTTTTTATGAGGGCTTAAGCATCAGGGTGGGTGTGTTTCTGGATGTCTGATTGGTGGGCAGAGAACAGAATGGTACTGACATAACTGTATGTGATTAACTATTTTAACGGGCTGGAATATGGAGCTTGCCTAAAATGTGCACAGTTGTGCTCAGTTTGCATTGCTTTTTTTGTTTTGCATCATATACACCGAAGTGAGTCTCCACAGATTTGAATGGCATAACCTCATTCTCATACCTCACATTCATTCTAGTTCTGTGGTGTGCAATATGCGTGAAAGTTGTTGAGTTTCATTGTGCATGTATTCTTATGATAAGTACAAACACAATCATTCTCACTTCTCACAATCTTTGTATTGCCTGGGACATTTTATTAAACACAAGGGTGCAAAACATTTTTTTTCCACTCTTGCATGCATGAGCGATGGACAGCACAAGTCTAATTTACAGCAATTACATACACTTCCAACAGTGCACAGTGTGATCATGAAGTAGCCTACAAATATCAATTTCAGACATAAATATCATATGATATCATGTAAGTAAATGAACATGTGTTAAACACTTCAACACATACACCAGACTGTCAGTAGAGTAAATACATGGTGTGCAGTTAATTAAAATGGTTGCTGCAATGTTTACAGATTTAATTGTGGAAAATGCAGGTGAAGAGGTGTAACTGTAGAATTTCTTGTGAAAATAACATGCAACTCTCATTTTACGATAATGTTATATAATGCTGAACATTGACCACTGTGGCAATATGAAATTACAGGATAATGTCACATTGAATTTCTCTTCATTTCCCATTTTACAGCAGACATTTTGACTTATTTATTTTTTGACTCATAGTGGGAAAAGCACAGGTGTTACCAATAACATTAACAATGTTCTAATCAAGTGTGCTAGTAAACCATGACAGTGTGACAGTGAGGGCCCTGAAACTGAAGCGGCTAAATGGAATTCAGCCATCATTCATTTCATTATTTACACCTGTGCTTTTCCTTCACTGTCATGTGAAAATGTAGAAAACAACAAACATGTCTCCTGCTGAGGTACAGTGTACTACTACTTCTTTACTTTTATGATAAAAACATTGCAATTTCTATCTGTAAAATGCTAAATCATAGTGTAGAGGTGCATTTACAAGGTGTTATTTTTGCAAGTTTGGCCACTGGACTGTTTTTGCAGTTGGTGTTTATACGCCCCAAAAAGCAAATGCACTGTACAGACATTAGCTGTACTAGCTAGCTGGCAAACTATGTGCTGACCATGTGCATCTGTGTATGTGTTTGTGTGACACCTCAGACTGAGTTAATGCAGATCTCATCTCAAAATAAATGTATCATAAAGCCTCGGGATAAGCGCAAATTTTGTTGAAACATTTTCAACTCCTGCGATTGAGTGCCTTTCACACTGCATGAAGTCAATATAAGTCTGTTTGCGTCCACTCACATTATTGCATTGATTCATATCCCCTGTAAAATTAGCTTTATGCTCAGTCTGAACAACTGTAACATAAGTAGAGAAGAGTCATGTCAGCAACTGACTTGCTTTTAGAGCTTTTCCTTTCCTGAAAATATCATGTTTTACTTTTGTGATAAAACCATTGAAATATTTATTGCTAACCTAAATTGTCGTGGAAAGGAGGTGTTATTTGAGTAAATTTGACTGCTGTCTGTTTTTGCATTCTGTTTATTCGCCCCAAAAAGCAAATGTACAATCTGTACGTTAGATCTAGCAGTGTGCGCACGAGTCGTGCAGAATGTGTCTGTGCTGTGTTTGTGTGACAACTCAGGCTCTGTCTTATTTTCCTTCAGACCACCCTCCTTTTCTTCTTATCTCTGCACAGAGTCATAATCTGTGGGATAAGCGCACATTTTTTGCTCAACTTGAAACATTTCCAACTTATGCGGACACTTCTTCACCTCAAATCACACCGCCAGGAGAGAATTTAATTGGGTTTGGTCCGGACTCACGTTTACATAATTTCCGTTTGCAAAGACCAAATGTGTGGTTGTTTTAAACCTGAATTTGATGAATTTCCTGTTTATCAGACCACAGGCTTCTTCTTGTTGTTTCGCACTTTAATATGACGCCATTGGCGCGAATGAGTACGTACATCCGCTTACGCAGAGGACGTCAGTTGAGTAAGTAAGTAAGTAAAGTCACAAAGTGCTCCACAATAATAATAATAAGTAGGCGGTCCTTCAATGTGGCCCAGGACACATTCGCGTACACACTGCTAAAAGAATGTGGCTATATGCGGCCCAGACCACTTCTGAATGTGGTCTGAGCGATCGGATCTCAATCCTGGTGTAAACAGGACCTAAGCTACTGGTCATTCCAGACCAAGTAAGGCTGTAGCAGCAAAACCTGAGTGTAGCTGTGTGTGAGTGAGAGGGGAGACGCAGTTTGCTGAGTTGTAGTTTTGGGTGTATCTATATGTAGTCTATTTCTCTGTCACAGTACATTGAACTGTGTTACCAGATATGTACATGTATTGATATTGATCTTCCAGCTTAATGTCATTGTAGAGATGATAGTAAATGGCAGAGTAACGATAAAGTAAATGGCAGATAATGTATTTCAAATGATGTCTTTCAATGTTTAGCATTAGTGTTTTTTTTTATTTTGGGTCATTTGTCTATAATTAGTTTTGGTAATCCCACTATGGAGTACCTTATTGGTCTCTGTTCTTATGTCTCCTGCTCCCCTTCTCTGCTTGGCTGTGTTGGCTTAGTCTCTTGTCTCCGCCCCTTTCAGGAAGAAAGAAGCCAAGCGCAGTGGAAGTCATCAGAGAGAGGAGGTTCACCTGGGCCTAATCACTCCCTCTCTCTCAGCTCCCACATGGTCTCCTTTATTTGTTTGGTTTGCTTTATTAGTTTTCAGCACACAACATTCTTCACTCATCCATGCACCCGCCTACATTACGGATTTTACTTCTTTTTCACATAACCTTGATTTTTTTATCTAACTAGTTTTCATTTTCACTTTTGTTTTAAACCATGTGTGTTCTCCCTCCTTTTTGTCTGAACCTTGAGCCAGTTAATGAAATAGTGAATTGAGCAAGGATGCGTTTTATTGCTTATGAGCTTAACGTTCAGCTTTTAATAAAAACGTATGTGTAATTTCCCTCTTTCAAAAGTTATATAGTCACTATACTATATAGTCACTCACCACCAATATCTTCTATTACAGTAATTCTACAACCCTTTGATGAACGTCTAATTATTATCTAGAAGCATGTGTTTGCCCTTTGGTGCCACAGCAGTGTCAGAGCCTCATTAAACCCTGGTCAGGTGCAGGGTCACAAAGCCAGGCCATGTTGAGCCATTCAGACCAACGGCAAACATGGGTTTATCACGGGTCACTGCACTGCAGACTGAAAGGGGTATTAACTGGATGGAATAACTTGTGACGTTTACCACCCTCAAACTACAGACCCCTGTGTCCGAGAGGTGTCGGTTAAACTCTAGGGTTATTTTTGAGACCATACGTACATAGGGAAGGACAAACAAAATATTGCTAATTAACAGTTGGGCAAAATTAGCATGTATTTTGAATTCTAATGGGAATTAAAAGCAGCAAAGAAATCATTTTCCTTCAAACTGCAAACTATTGTGCATTTCCTTTGAGAAAAGCATTTAAAGGGTAAGACATTAAATTAATCCTGTGGTATCATTCAAACATCTGTGTGAATTTTGCTTTCTCTCAGGAGAAACAGAGATGGGGGCTTGAAGCACAACACAAAGGAGTTTCTTATTTCTTCCTCTCCCATGGCCTCAGGCAGCCCAGCTCTTCTGGACTGTGTGTGTGTGTGTGTGTGTGTGTGTGTGTGTGTGTGTGTGTGTGTGT